>UPTC01000965.1:0-22758 GCA_900537255.1 Acanthocheilonema viteae | reverse complement strand
TCAAAGTGTAGTATCTGTTCTTATCAGCTTAATCTCTGATATGTGATCAATCGATCACTTCGAGATTATTCTATTTTTGAGACCTTGGTGGGTTTGTAGGGGCTTGCTCCTCACCTACCGCGGGTCGACCCGGTATTGCACCTACCTCCGGGAACGGCCCATTCATCCCTCGGGATGAAAAATCTGTAAACTGGTATGGAAGTTGAGCGGAATGGCGAGAGATTCGGCGTAATTGGGCAAATTCTATCTTAGCAATCTCTGAGAAGGAAAAACAAAACACCTGAGCGAATAGATCGGTTTGTTTCACGAGTTGCTTCATATTTACTACCCCAAACGAAATTAATCCGTTCAGTCTTCAATTTTGGTTAATTTGATAAATGTTAAGCAGTAATTCTCAAGATTATTAAAATTTCGAAACATATCAACAACTGGACGGTAATGTCCAGTAACATCTGAGAAAATATTATTAGTTTGATGCAATAAAACACAAATGATTTGTTTGAAAGCAGGTAAATGAGAGTTTTATCCGTTGTGGATTTTTCAACAAAAGCGGTTTTCACTGATAACATTCGGAATGATTTGTGCGCAATATTTTAACAGTATTTCACATTTCATTACATTTGCACAATTCCTCTTAATAAATTTCAGATTGGAAATTCAGTGCTTGTAGAAGCGCAACACATTCTTGCTAATAAGTATTAAAGGTGCTCACGAGAAAGATCAATAAGTACAAGCAGATAATATGTAAATGCATTCGAAAAAATGGAAATATAATTAGAAAATGCAGTTTAAATGTATTTCTATGTTTTCAAAGATTGTTTAAGTTTCAAATTTTTTTGCTATCCTGCTTACAGACAATGCTGAGATGTCATAAATACTATGTTGTATTTTTGACTCAGTATAATTGAGAGAATTTAATTTCATCAACTTTTGACTTATCATTAATAAATACATCTTTCGTTGCCGTAACTAAATTGGCTCGGTTGATAAAAATTATTGCCAATACATACAAACTATTCATCATACCGGTGAATAAGTGATGGTACAAGAATAGAATGCAAAATGGATTGTCAGATTTGTTGAGCAAATATGGCACTCTTACAGCTGAAAGCGTAGAATTTCCTCCGATAAATATGCTAAAGGGAATTTAATAAAATATTTTCAGGAAAGTCAGTAAGGTTCATTGCTTTCTACTCAAAAATTTCTTTGCAAGCGACAATTTAATATAAACAAAATTAACTGTTCGATATTTGCATATCAATTTGTGGGAAAGATTGCAATTGTTGTGATAAAAGTTTCAATGTCAAAAAAAAGCAAAACTGATATAAATGGTAATTATTAGGAAACATATATAAATCCAATTGCTTTACATTTAAGCACAATCTATAATAAAATTATTTTCTATCTGATTAACTCTGTCAATCAGTTAACAAGAATTCTATTTCATATTAAATTTTCTTTTCATTATTTTTAATGTTGTTTACATGCGGTAATGGCAATGATTGTTGTTGTTATTCTTTCCTTAATGCATTTACAGTATCCTTGTTTGTTTTTGCTGTTTTTTAATATAAAAATTAATATACTTGGTTCATCATTATATGAATTTTTGAACGAAAGAAAAACACAGAGAACTAAATTAGCTGTTCATATTTTTTTTCCGATATTTTGCTTTGAACATTCACTTTGCAAAATCTCGAATTTTGCTTGGAAAGCAAAATACTTGATAACCTGCACTGCGAAAGTACTGCTTCTTTCTTAATTATATTTTTCATAAAATTTTAAAATATGCAAAATCTATGAAAGAATTTTCAGTTTGGAAAAGTTTTTTTGGTTTTGATTCTCTATTTTGTTCACGTTAAAAATGGATTTTTTTATTTGATAAGTACCATCTGAAAATGAAGGATATAAAGAAAATATTAAAAAGTGTTTCAAAACAAACTATCGATTGATTTTTCGATTTTAAATCTCGTAAACAAACCTTTTCTAGCGGCTCATCGAACGATTTTTTAAGAAAAAAATTTTATTTTTTTTGTCTAACAATGATTGCACGTGTGTAGTAATTACTTTGGTGATGTAATATTTCATTTCATTAAATAACAATTGAGTGATGTCATAGCTTGAAGGTACATAAATTTATAAATAGCATTTCTCAATCTGTTCCTTCCTAATTTTTTCATTAAATCATCCAATCCTTGAAATTTTTTCTTTTCTTTTCTAATGTTGTTATAAATTTATTCAGCTAAACGAAACATTTATGCAAGTTATTCGTATTGCTAAAAGGAAAAAAAGAAATTATAAACCCAATGTTTCTTTTTTATAGCAATTTAAAAATAGGATCAATTTTTTTTGATTATTAGAACCTTCTCTCATTATTTTTTTGATAGTTCGTCATTATTTTTCTCTTCTTTTGATGATAATGAAGTATAAAAAAGCTAAAGTTTCAGATCAAATTTCTTTTAAAACTATCATCGAAGAATACATTTTGTGATTTTAAAACTTGCCTTTTTATTCGACATTTTTATAGTCATTTAAAATAATTATCAGATAAATAGGTCAATATATTGCTATTTGTTTATTTCATATCATTATTGTGAATTATTAACTTCCTGCTAACCAGTTTTATTTTAATGAAAATTATTTAATTTTGTTAAATGTTTCGGAAATCTGAAATTCATTTCCTTTTTTTTTTCTTAGTGATACTACGAAGAAGAAAATTGACCTAACTTGAAGGAAATGGTCAGTTTTCCATCAGATTCCTCCTTACATATTCAAGATCATCTCTAAATCGATTATCATGAAAGTGGGCTTTCAAAGCATTTCACAATTTGCAACATCATCATTAGCTAACTTCCTCCCTATTTTTGCTTCAAAGCTTTTCTCGTTATACAACATTAGGAATTGCATTTAAAAGTTAAAAATCAGTCAGTAATTTTTATTTTTCACTTTTACATGCTTTCTGAATATATTCGTAGGAATATGAATATAAAAACTATTTCAAGGTATGAATAAGTGAAATATTATATAATTTAGTTGTTTGTTGCGTTTCGATAAATTCCCCATTGAAAGATAGCATGAAAGCCAAACAATAATTTTCCGAATTCTAATGGTTTTCCCACAGGTTAGTTAATTAATTCCTTTTTAACGATTAGTTCCTTTCAACAAAATGACACTTAATAAAGTAATTCCCAAATGCTAAGAATCAAAAATCACTTTATAATTCCGCTTTTCTCACATCATTGCTTTAGAATGCCTACCAATCTGTTCTTAGTTAGGATTATTCCTTTTTACGCAAGAAAAAAGATTTTTTAGTCATTGATAATTCATTTAAATCTGGTTTTAAATCCCAACTTTAATTCTATTTGCAATTCGATCTTCTAATTTTAAATGTGTGATTATTTTCTATGCTGTTTATGAAAGCAGAACAAATTTTTTGTTGCAAAATTTGTTATTATCGTTTTCCAAAGATCATTTGAATTGTTCAAAAATAATATCAGAAAAATTTTTGATTTTGCAATTTATTAGCATTTTAGAGGTGAGACAAAATAATGCAGCTACATTTTTTACTGATCTTGATAGCAGTTCTAATCACCAACTTATTAGCTTTTACAGGTAAGAGCTTTTATAGTCTTTTATTTTATTATGATATGTGATTAAAGATAATTTAAATACTACATTTAGTAAGAATATATAATATTTAAACGAATAAGATTAATAAAGTCTTTTTTCGCTATTTTATTTTTTGGAATGTATCGATTAAGAATAGATACATTAAAATTAACAACACAAATTAACTGCAATGATGTTACATTAATTTATCACATTTAATTTTAAGATTTAATTTAATTTTAGAATTTATTTAAAACGGATTATATTTTTAGGATTAGGGTTAGATGCAACAACAAACGCTTGTTCTGTAGAAAAGAAGGGAAAAAATGCTTGTCAATGTTGCAAAATAGCATGTTGGTATGATATTGCAAATGTCAGTTTTATCGTTTATAAAGTGTTAGCGATGATCAATTTTAATATAAATTAAAAATAGGTGACAACAATTACGTACTAAATCTTTTCATATATTTTGATAAAGCTAAATATTATTTTAGTGTTAGAGGGAGTAAAGTATTAAGCATACAATATTTAAAAAATCTTTCAAAACAAAAAAAAACTTTCGAAATTATTTAGGCAGCAACAAATAAGCTTGGGCATATACCTGGCCAAAACGATGAACAAGAAGCATTGGATACATTATTTCTGATTCGTTCATGCATGCTTTTGAAATGTCGCAATGTATGTCCAAAAATTCCTCGAGCTTTATTCAAACTAAAAAATTAACATTTATGTCATCTCATATCTTGTCATTTTGTTTCTCATTGAAAATATCGACGATTTGCACACTTTTTTCTTGAATTAATTTATCAATCATGAAATAAATTATTCATTTTTATCAACAAGTGTGCAATTTTACAACTAATTTTCTTTCTTTTTGTTTGTTTTCCACGCACACGTAAGCATGCACGTTCAATCTGACATGTAAGGTTGGCTGAAATGAATGAAATTTGTTTGATGAATTTTAAACGGAATGTTGAACTGATTATTTCATTCCTTGTCGAATTATTAGTGGTTAATCTTTCTTTCATGAAAGGAAGAACTGAGATAGAAGATATCAGGCGACGATCAAATATGAACTTCGATGGGGAGATCGGAACTAGGCTATTATTTTTTTCCCCTTGTAAGGCCTACGTGACAAATGTTTCACTTTCTTTTCTTTTTTCCTAACTTGCAAAAGTTTAACATTACCATTTAATTTTTTATGGATATTTTTTCCACGTATAACATACATTTACACTTTTTTTAATTTATGAATTCAGTTGCGTTGTTTATATTATTTTATAAAATTTTTATCATTAGCCAATACGCTTATTCAAATGCATTAGAGCATATAATCCTTTCTTTTTTTTCAAAATTATGGTTTTAAATGATTGGTAAATTTCGTCACTTATATTTGTCCCTCTTAATGTCAAACCCTACAAATCCTTTTCAACATAACAACATAAGGTCAACTGAGTCTGACCTCAGTGTCAATGCTTGCAATATAATGCTTACACTTAAGACATTCTCTTTTTTATAAATAAACAAACAAATTTCTCCTTCACTATAGTTCAGTTAAACAATAAATTAATTGACTATCGATACATTTTTTTGCTTTGTTTGCAAATGATTTCTTTCGCTGTTCAAAATCTTTCACTCATGAAATGGAAATTTCGAATAGAAATAGTGAAATGAACGGTTGAAATAATTTATTAATGACATGAATGAAAAAATTGAACGCAATGATTCTTTTGATACGATTGATACTTTGCGTCGCAGTAATATCATTTCTTCAATATTCATTTTTAAGGACGCGAGACTTTTACATTGAAGTAATATCGTTTTACACTGATATTCTTCGAATTCATTTAATTTCATGAATGAAAGATTTTTTTGAAAATTTTGAATTCATTTAATCAGTATATGTTTTGTATTACCTGTAACAGTGAATAAGTCTGAGATTGAAAGTTACTTGATCTCTTAATAAATTTCAAAAAAAGCTAAAAGAAAGGAAAAATTTTTCAACAAATATTTTAAACAGAATATGAAATGATTACGAAATGAAATGAAAAATATTCATTTCAATAAAATGCATGATATGAATAGCATCGAAACAAAGATGTTTTATTGTCACATGGAAGGAATATTTGAAGAGAGCTAAATCGATATTGTCTGCTAATGTTTCTGTTTGTTTCCTAAGTGGAAATGAAACCACTTTGCATTTAAACTTTAAGATTCTGTTAAGTCGTTAATTGAATTAGCAAGCAAAGGAGAAAATAAACCTTTGCACTAACCACTACTATTCAAAAAAAAGATTATTCAAATTTATTGATCACTTAAAATATGTCCACTGTTTTGAAATGATTGATGTTTGTCAAATGTATCATCATATCTCATTGACCAATAAATAACAGTTGCAATCCAGTTACGCACTTATAACTATAAAAGTGGGATGTGAAGAAAGACTCTGCACTTTTTTGTCACTGCCCAAGACAGGAATCGAACCTGTGTCGCCACGGCCACAACGTGGAGTACTAACCACTATACTACTTGGGCCACTAGAAAGCGTCCAACCACGGACTGATATTTGAAAATTTATGTGAAACGTTAGAAATTTCATGGAAAGATGAAAAAATGAGAGTTTCATAACAAAATTTATTGCTTAATGTCCTCCCATAACAAAAGCTCTTTTTCATCATACAACTGAAATTTAAATTTAAATCTTTTTTCAATGAAAACCTGAAACCTTTTTTGCATATGTTTTTCCTTGGAAATACAATTCTGATGCTATCCATTATTGCTATTTATTTTCGACATATTTTTTTAATGATTAAGCAAAATTAATGGAATTATGAATTGATTTTTAAGAAGTAATTGCGATCATTGTCATTTCTAAATGTGATTAATTCTAATAACAATAAATTTTAAAAGTTTAATCTTTTCGATTTATTATCTTTTCTGTATTATTTTGTCACCTACTGTTTCTATTTCAGATGGATACTTTTAAGCCCATCTGTTGTTGTTATAATTTTCAAACTTTAGATCATTCATTTTATAAGAGCGCAAAATTATGATTAATCTTGGTCTCGTTAGGATTTAATCCTTAACGATTCAATCTGTTGAGGATACTTTAAAGCTTTGAGTCAACTTTTAAAATCTTCGTATTTACTGTTATTAATTTTCTACGTGAATGACAAAATTTTGATTTTAACTGTCGTTAATAATCATTGATTAATTAATCAGTTTATCAGTAATGAGTAAAGTCTATACAACTTATTTATCAAACTTTGTTCCTTCTCTTTCCATTTTATCTCTAATTTATTTCAATCCATTCTTATTTTATTCCTCTATTATTATTACATTTTGTATTATTAGATCTATGTTCTATACTGTTCGAAAATTTATTAAATTTTTTGGTGGTAAGATTCTTTGCTAAAGTTTTATATAAACAAATTTCATTGAATCCATAATTTGTCTTTTAAATTTTGAAGTGCAAAGAAAACAGAAATTTCAACAATTTTTTATCCTGCCTGAAATTAAAAAAAGCTTTTTGAGATGATTGTCAAGTAGCAATATATTAAACTGACTAATTTTAGAATTAAAAATTAGCAAATGATGAAAAGCGGTTTAACTTATTCCACTCCTCTTCATCCTCCAAGTTCAAATTGTAATTATTCCAAATTTCGACGATCAATTTTAGGTGTTTTTGAGATGATACTTTTTAATTTATCATTTCTATCCCATTTATTATCACATAAAGTATAATTAAATCATATATTTCACTTTTTTATTTGACCAACTAGAAGATAAATGAAAAGGTAAAAATTGATTTATATTACTTTTACAATTTGCAAAAAAAACTTTTATATTTTAGAAACTTTTATATGTTACATAACTTCTGCTTAATTAATGATTTTATACTATCTGATTAATTATGAGTTTGAAATGAACTGAATTGCTATTTCTTTTTCTTTCTGTTCTTAACAGTGGAAAGAATATTTGACAAATAATGTAAAATTGTCAATTCTTGTAAATTCGTATTCCTTCTGTCTCTCCACTTTAATAATATGAAGAAAAGAATGGCTATACAAAAATAGCATATCCATACAGTTCCAGGTAAATTTAATTTAGATTAAAAAACTGTGTCTAAAATAGCCGATAAAAAACTGTTCACGTTTAGCAAAAGATTTAAATAATCTATACAAATGTAGTTGCTAATTTTCAATTTTTTTGCTTAAATATTTTGAAAGAACAAAATCGAAATTAATAAAAACGTTCAAAAATTGGATAAATTAATCTTTAATTGAATTGAAATTAATGAAAGTTTATTATTATACTACCATTATGTGCTTTTTTTAATATTTTATTTCAAAATTTTTACTTTTCTCAGTTAGTTAAAAATTTACAGAAAAAAATTATACAAACATATCATAAAAATTTATTTTCTCTACAGAATTTACAAAAAAGTGCGGAGCGATAATAATGATTTGATAGTTTCTTAATTCCGATTCTGCTATTATTAAAATAAAAATCGGAAATAATTGAGAATTAGCAAAACAAAAAAATCATTGGAAACAATCTGATAACTCATCATTTAGAATTATGCTCATCGACTTAGTTATGCTCTTCCAAAGCAGAAAAATGAACTGCAAAATCCCAAATTTTAACCATTTCGAATAATTCCTAATTATTTTCCACTATTTACTTTATTTCTTTAATTCATATTGGTTATTTAATTATTTACTTATCATTATTTACTTTAATGGAGGAAAAAAATATTTTTGATTTGATAAAATTCAGTGACAGCAACCAATGATTTGTTTGTCTCTTTTCAATTTAATATTGTAAAAATTATTTGAAAGTTGCAGAATTATTTGTGAAACGTAAAAATATATTTGGCGAAAAAAGTTTCTTATGATTAATTTATGTATTTCATCTCGAATGTCTTAATTAGCATTGCATTACATTTCCGGACAACTAATTCATCGTGTAACTGATATAAAACAATGAAGATCATAAAAATCGTGATTGCCCGTCAGTTTTCGATGGTTATAATTATCGATCAAATGTTATGAAATTTAAAATTTCATTCTTTCATTCTAAACGATATATCATGCAGAATGAAGGAAAGTTATATATTGCTTGATGATGAACTACCAATGCCTTTAAACAGACTTTCGACTATTTCAATTGTTTGGTGGTAAGTGAAATTGCTAATATCGTCATTACCTTCCTTAATCTGATATGATAATATGTTCAGAGAAGGAGAGGAAATGATAACATTCTTCCTTTCTTCTTTTATGTTTTTAAAATAATGTTCAGCAAAGCAATTCCGCAAGTTGAACTGCCTAAACCGTTTTGTTCTATTCTATGGGTCCGTGCTACAAATGTTAGAATACTTGGACCCATAAAACAGGACAGAATGTTAAATGGGCTTAGTCATAGAAGCTTAAGAAATTAAGTATGAGTATGACAATTAAATGAAATTAAGAAATTTATATAATTGTATTCATATGTATAAGGCAATTAACTTATTGTGCTTATTATATTCCAGCACAGTATATTATTGAAATTCAATAATTTTTGAAGGTTTTTTTTAATGTTTCAATCATATCATTCCCCTTTTTTCGTTTTTTCTTCCTTTTTTGCCTGATTAATTTTTACAGTCATTTTTAAAATTGTTTTGTTGTAAAAAGACATTTTGCAAAAATTGTTCACAGCGTCAATTATTTTATATTTTCATTTAATCGCTAACTTTAATATCAATTTATTTTGTTCGCAATGTTCATTTTCAATTTCTCACTCATTCTTATTTTTTGCATAAAAACCGGTAATGTTTCTATTGAAGTCGAGTGAAAATATTGTTTGAATTCGAGTTTTAATACAAAATCTGAGTTCAAGTACAAATTGAAAAGCGCATTCCCTCTAAAATGAAAAACTGCAATACTCATAGAAGATCGGGTAATTCTTGAGCAATTTATGATATTTTACTGAAATTGAAAAGTAAAATCTTATTCATTGTATAACGATTCAACGTACGCCGAGATTTGAATATTGAGGTAAATATTCGTTGATGAACACAGCCAAATAGTTTTTTTCTTATAGTTGTTTGAAAATTTTTTCGGCAAATTGTTTGATGAGAAACACATCTCAATTTGCAGATGATCAAAGCTTGTAATTAAGATTTCTGATTAACACCAGTCTGAATCTTTTGACATAAAACATATTTCATATATAGTTAATCATCGCTAAGAAACTTTCGTTTCATTAATCAATCAAAAAATTTTCCGTGTGTTAGCATTGAAAATTTTCAAACTTTATCAGAAATTCACCTCTTTCTAAAAAAGTTGTCAAGAAAAATATTAGAAAAGAAAAAGTGTAATACAGAAAATAAAATTTGACCCCCGAACATTCTCCTTCGTCACTCCATCGATTGGTTATCCTTTCTGAAATATACCACTCATTCTCATTAACAATTCCCGAGATAACGAGAGTGAAAGTAAGTGAAGAGAGAAGCCCGAAAAAACCCATTTGTTTAGAGAGCACAGAGATGGCAGCATTTTTCGAGAGCAGAGGGAAATTTAGCAAAAAAAGCTGTTGCAAAAGGGTAAAGAGAAAAGCATTCTGTGTGCTGAAGACCTGACTGTGTCCCCTACCAAATATAGTATCAGTAATGGTGATATGAATCCCCTCTCCCTCTCTCTCCTCTCTCTCTCTCCCTCCCCCTCCCCTCTCTCCCCCTCTCATGTGTCTTTTCCTTATGGAATAAATCCGAAATGAATGAATGCGTACTCCCCCCACCTTCTCAAAAAAAGAAAAAAGGAACGAAATTGCAAAGGAAAATGCAATATTTCATTATACTGTTAAAGACACAAATCATTGATTGATATCCTTTATTTATCATAATGTAGTTGAAATTGATTATTCAATGTTTAAGATATGATATTGAATGATATTCTTCGCTCATCACAGTGTGTCAATTGTGTATTGTCGAGAATATAAAGTTATTTTTTACCTGTGAGTTGATTCATTGAAACGTAGACAAATAAGTTACACACTTCCGCTAACATTTATGTAATTTTAGAGCTTGAAAGTTTCTCACATGTATGTTTTTTAACTCCCCGTTATCAAATATTTCAAGTAATAATAATTTTAAATGACGCAAACCAATTCTGACGTAAGTGATGTCATCAACCATTGTAGTAAAAATGACGCAGGACTTAGGTAAGGTAAGTTTAGCATCATATAACCTATTTATTCATTTTCTCTAATATTTGAACATACACACACACACACATTCTTGACGATGAATATGTGAAAAAAGAGTGAATTAATTGATAATGTTGAACCAAAATTTATTAACATAGGCCAATGATAATAATCCCGTAATATCGCACGATTAAAATAAAATAGGTAAAATAAGCGTAGAATACAAGGATAATTTACGTGATCCATTAGACATTCTCAATCATCTTATGGACAATCCATTCCCATTGACAATCCGATGATGAAACGATGAGGCATTTTTCCAGGAAAAAGAACAAATGATCATTATTTGGAAAAAAAACATAAAATATAAACTCCATATAGAAATGTCAAAAAATATCTTTTGAAAAAAAAATTGCATAATTCTAAATAGATTTATCGGTGCTTAATTTTTTATAATGAAAATATACGCTCATTGAAAATCGATCGATCAAGCAAGAAATAATTGGTTCTTGATAATTAATTTATTAAAAGACAAAAATAGTTCATTTTCCAAAACAATCAATAAATATAAAATTTGAATTGAACTAATTTTATGTGTAAATAATTGTAGTATATTCATTATTTCTTGATGCGATGAGTATGAATTTTTAGGAACAAAAAACGAATACTAAATGGTCCATCGAACTGTCCGTTCTGCCCATTTCATTCAATGCATCCATTTTTTGATATATAACGAGAAAGAGAAATCAGTACCATACCGGGAATAATATAAAAAATTGAAACAGAAAAAAAAAACAATAAATAAATGACCGTTTTCCCCGGTATGCATGTATAGAATACATACGTATATATAAATATAATACAAATACCTGACTTTAATTAAATTAGATATTTTTTTGAAAACTATTTTCATAACAATGCAAAGTGAATAAAACGAGACGATGTAAATATGACGAGTAAAAAGGGATGATTCATACCCGGTCGAAGATAATTAACAATCATAATCATAATTATGTCATAATAATATGAAAATGATAATGAGGATGCTGAGAGTGCACGAAATGAAAAATTCATTAAAGTTAATACGCATAAAGACACCAAAATAAAAATGTACATGCATATTTTACGTATGAAAATTAGTAATTGCCAAAATATGCCATGAAAATACAATTCAATTCTTCTAATGTGTTCCGGAAATCTTTTCTTTCAGTAAAAGAAATTATAAAATTAAAATCAGTATTTCAACATCAATTATGCAGTCATGCATAAAAGCATAAATTAACTATTATAATTAACTGTTATATTATAATCTATTGAAAAATGAATAAATTCTTTAATTTTTTTCTTTTCCCATTGAATCGAAAATACTGTCTCATAGATGAATCCCCCACATCCAATTTCTATTACGTCTCATTATTAACATATTTCACAATTTTATCAAAAAAATACATGCATATATTTTTTAAATTTACACGTTTTACCAACAGTTATCTCAGTCTGAGAAAATCGTATAATTTCAAAAAGTTAAAATATGATATTTCAAAAGTGCGGAGAGAACTTCAAACTTGTGGAATATTCTAAAATCTCCATAAAATAAATTTTATAAAAATTAGAAAAAAAACAATAAACAAATGCAAAAAGCTCTATAAAGCTTAAAAGAATGCATTGATAGAGAGAGAGAGAGAGAGAGAGAGAGAGAGAGAGAGAGAGAGAGAGAGAGAGAGAGAGAGAGAGAGAGAGTGTGGAAAAAAGAGAATTAAATATAATTTAAAAAGTTTCAGTTGAAGTTAGAAGAAAAGAACAAAACTGGATCAAAAGGAAAAGGAGAAATCAAAGACAACCAACAACATCTCACATCTCACACTCGCGGAAAGATACAGCGATCAGTTCAGCGATGCTTTTTTGTTCGATATTTCCACGAATGGCGACGAGAACGTTTCATTTGATTTCTTCTTCCCATCAATTTCTTCGTTTCAACTTTTTGCTGTTTGCAGTCATAAATGCGGCGACAAAAGTATACCTGAATTCAGTAAAGAATTCATATAATCTAAAAGCAGAAGCAAGGAAAAATGAAAAGGAAAACTTGAAGCCAAGCTTTAATCTCATTGGGAAATGATGGAATTAAAACTAAAAAAATCATTTCCTTTTAATTTAAACGAACTATCTTAACAAGTAGAATTTGCTGAAATCAAAAACTGAAATTAAAGTGAAATTTAACTGCAGATTAATTTACCAGTTCAAGTGGTGTATCATCGCGTGGAAGATACATCCGTCGTGGATAATCATCTTCACCTTTCTTCCACAGTAAGTCTTCTTCACTTACACGTTGCGATAGTGGATATGTGTCATTTCTTGTTTCAGCCATAAATCTAGATTTAAAAAAGAAATTTAGAAAATCTCAAAATTCAGAAAAAAAATTAATAACTGCAAGAAATCAATAAACATAATATGGACAGAAACGGATAGGAAAAATAGAAGCTTGGCAGAAGTAAAAATGTTCACGTGTTGCATGTCACGTACACCTACCGGCCATATTCATTATACGTTAACACCCATATGATTTCATCCACTGCATCAAGCGCTATGACATCCATATGTTTTGAAGCAAGCAATTCACGCTCGAATACCGGTGGTACTAATGAACTTTTCACTTGCGTTGGGGTGTAATACCACAGTACTGATGCCAAAGGCGCTCCTGAAATTAAATTTTTCTCCTCTGAATAAAGTTGTACTAGGATGGAATTTAGAAATTCGTTAAATACTGTAATGAAGAACGGTCAACTATTTGTGAGAATCGCATTCAATCATTCTTATTCTTATAAAGTAAGTTAAATGTAAATAAATTTTCAGTTTATTTTTATTCACTTTAATTTATTCCTCCGAATTTCATTTCTAAAATTTTCAAAAATTTCTTTACCTGTTTCTTGATCACTGAACAGGCGACAAATGCATGCAAAATTTGGTTCACCACCAATGGCATTTACAAGTACGGAATCACGAAGTCTCAGAAGATCACCGGTCTTGGAATGTATAGCTTGTGGATAGCATATTCGTGTGGTCGATTGCTTTTCATGGAAAAAATACTGCAAAATAATGACGACATTTTTCTCACGAAATCTTATCAAATGATCTGTAAAATTACAGTGAAATTTTAACACCAAAGTGATAAATCTGAAACGGTGATCAAAAAAAAAAACTTTTTATTAAAAAGTTTTTCGATAATGAAGGTTTATTTTCTTCCATAATATATATACTAAAGCAATGTTTTGAAAATGAAATAGAAATTTTGAACAAAAACTGCTACAAATTTTGGCTTACGTCAACGTAAACGGAGCTTTCATAAGGAGATCCTATTAATTTCCAATTCGAATTGAAGTTATTCTTTCTAATTCGTGATGAACCACGTCTTTTTCCCATTTTTGTTATAACTGTAAATCCATTCGATCCACTGGAAGTACTGGCTCGGCTACTACCGGCTCCTGACCAACGACGCGGTCGTACCGAGGTATTTCTCAGATCTTCCAGTGTCACCATCAATTCATTATTCAGTAATCCATTTATTTCAGCCTAAAGTAGTACCGCAAATATTCTGTTAAAAAATTCAAGACATTGAAATTATTGGACATTTTTCAGTTATTTCACTATTTCTGCTACTTCTCATTTTTATTTGATTTTAAGTAGAAGATACATTTTTCTTGAAATCTTTATAGTTAAGGAAAAATTTTTCTAAAATTTCAAATTTATACAAACTTTAAAACTAATCTTTTACATACAATTTATACAGAAAATGTGAACATGTAAATGGAATCAACATGCATACGTTCGTAAACGAAAAGAAACCTTTAAACGTTTACTGCGTAATTTTGTTTCTTTATTATCATCCTTGGATTGTGATCGTTTCCGCTTCATTCCTCCATTCGACTGTGTGGGACAGTAAATACTTCCCACCGAAAATGTATTATTATTTGTAAAATTGGTCGGAAACTTTCCTGACTTTTTCCGTTTTGATTTTTTCAGAACTGCTTTCCTGTTAGTTGATTTCGTAGCAGCCATTTTTACCGTAAAATCGTGATTGATAACCTTGGTAGAATTATCATTAATAACAGTATCATTAGTAATTGCAATCTTTGGTATGCTTGCTGCGATAGTAGACGAACGTAGTACACGTTTCGGACGATCTTCTTCCTCAAACTGTCTTAACAGTTTTGGATCGAGCGACGGCGTAAGTGATCGCTTGAATGACGGATTTGCTGAGCGTTCACGTGGAAGAATATCTTTTTCCTTAATTTTTGGTTTTTTCTCTTTATCAGTATTTTGATTTAAGCATTTCGTTAATTCTTCATCAATTTTTTTGTCGCGCACAGTACCATTTGAATACACGTCCTTCTACAAGAGGAAAGAATTGATTATTATCATTAACAGTAATTTATCAAATAATTCTATTATATTATCAAAGACGAATCAATAATTCCTACATATAACACTTTGTCATTAACAAAAAACGTATACTTACACTCCATCAAATTGACTAACATTTGCAAAATTGATATAAAAACAAAAACAAGAAAAAAGGATAATAAATATTGGAATTATAATAATAACACAAAAAAACCCTTCATTGTAATAAAAAATAATCGGAAAAATTAAAAATTTTGGTGCATAAATAAAAAAGAAAAATGAATACATTTCGATGTTGTAAACTGCTTTTGTTGTTGTTGTTGTTGTTAATGATAATTTTGCTATTCACTTCGGTTGCCACGATATTTCCAAACACCAGATCTTCGATTTTCAAACTTTTCAATACATTAATCTAAATTTTACAAAGTGAAAATAGGCGAGTTTGTTTGAAATATTTAATCAGTCCAAAATTTAATTATCGAAGGAACACTGTCATAGAATCGACTTTCTTCTGCTGAAAATTGTAAATTTTCAACAAAAAAATAAAATGTTACAGATTCTAATGAGAAAACTGATCAATTACATGAAAAGAGAGAAAGAAAAAACCTAGTAGATTAGAAAAGCAAGAGAACTGATACTCACGCTTAACAAAAATAATTGCTTCTTAAAAATCTTAAAAAAAAAGAAATTAATAATTCATATTTATGA
The DNA here is from genome assembly GCA_900537255.1 of Acanthocheilonema viteae. Taxonomy (NCBI): domain Eukaryota; kingdom Metazoa; phylum Nematoda; class Chromadorea; order Rhabditida; family Onchocercidae; genus Acanthocheilonema; species Acanthocheilonema viteae. The sequence continues at coordinate 6,858 of UPTC01000965.1, read as the reverse complement.
CATTGCATATGACATAATACAGTGAAATCATAAACTCATGGTTGAAATATCTATCATAATTATTATTAATAATTGAATGAAATCAGTTAAACTTCGAAGAGAAAAGCATTTTGTTTAATTTATATATATATATATTTGAAATTTGAAAGTCACTTTCAGAGTCATTCAATATAATGAAAAGTTCAAAGATGGATTCATGATGAGTGCGCGTTTCAATCAGATATTGCTAAAAAGCAATTTAGTGCAACTAATGAATTCAGTCAAAAAGAACGGCTATAGGAAAGCATGTCATTATTGGTGGATATAATTAGAATCAGGTAGGAGTGAAATTATTAGGGTAAATTTAAGTTTTCTCTTCCAAATAACTAAAATTTAAATCTCGCCAGAAAAGATAACAACTTATTGGAGGAAATATAAGGGAAAAAGCTAAAAGAAAGACAGACAAACAAAAAAAACAATAAGAAGCTGAATCGATCAAAATCGATTGCTGAATAACAATTCTTTCAGGCTAATAGGTTGGCTAACTTGTTATTGCTGTCCCGTTTAGTTTTGTTTACCAAAGTGGAAATATGAGGCTTTCTTTTTCGCGCACGAAACAGCAAAAGTAATAATATGATGGCAAAAAGATCAATGAATTAAGAAATAAATCGATGTCTAAAAATCATGAAAAAATATTCAAACCATCGGCAAGGCCATTTTACCATTAATAAAATACTATGGATGATGATGACGACAATGACGATGTGAATAATCAGGATCGGATGAGATATCATGATCAAGAGTGGATGATGGTTGCTGATAGAAAAAAATTTTCGAAAATTAACCTAATGATTGGTATGTATATTATATCATACATCTCAAATGAGTTAAGATGAATTAAAACTTAGGCCGACAAAATGTAAAAGTATCTCATTTAAAAAAAAAATTTAAAAAATCGAACAAACAAAATTCTAATGCAATCTATCAAGTCCGTTCATACTGGCGTGTGAATGTCAGCAAAATGGAGCTTCTAAAAAATGCCATTTTTCATTCTTGATTGATTTTGATGACATTAAGATAGGGTACGATGAACTTCTTTTCCATTCCTATTATAGGAAATTTTCACAAGAATTTTTACATATCAAATTGAAGCTAATCTATCAGAAAATTATCGTTGAATATTGATTGATGTAGAATGATATACTGGAATAATCATTTCGTAATTTCTAGAAAAAAATCAAGCATAGTGATAAGTGCTTCTCTCTCTTTCCAATGGGAAAATAATAACTGAAAGGTGAAATATATAATTCATAGAGTGTGACCTAATAAATCATCTAAAAAGTTTTTGTATTTATCGCTTATTTCAACCCTTTGAGTCTATTGACGTAAGGGAGGGAATGATTTAACAATGGTACATACGCCAAACGAAAAGCATAAACAACTATCTTTTACCGCGGTGTTTTCATCACTGATCAAAGATTATACCCATTTTGGCTCATCTGACATCAACAATGCAATTTGAATGGATCACCGTGTCATCCTCGTTCACCACATCTCACTTCACTTTACCTTATCTTACCTGACTAATTCATTTTCATTGTCTCTTCTTCTATTATACACGCATACTTCCAAATCAATTAATAAAGAAAATCTTTCGACTTTTTTCTTCTTGAAAAAAATGAAACTAGTATGTATGTACGAAAATATGGTAAACTTTAGAAATCAGTCAAATTTTTAAACAATGAGTTAGAGTTGAATTCATTTATCATATCGTTGTTTTTATGTTACTCTTCTCTTTTTCGCGATAATGCGAACGATTAAGATGCGAATTTGTCAAATTTAATATTAAGTCAACGCGTAAGTCAATTCAGTGTTTAATCGTCTAAATGTATTTCGCTCCGAATTCATAACTTACTTCAATGGATGACAATAATATTTTGTATAGCAACTTTGAGAAAGTTGAGAAAACTTTGAAAAAACTGATCCAAGCATTAAGCAGTATCCAAATGTTTGTTTAAACTAATTATCGTAGAAAATATAAAATGTTTTTATAAACAAGAACAAGAGGAGAATGAAAGCTAAATTTTTGTAAAATTTATTTTCAAATAAAAAGAGAGTAAGCAAATTTTTTTTTGTAAATTTCTTGCCTCTACAACACAATTCCTATATCTCTCAACATAAATAAGCAACTTTTCTACATTATTAGTATGAATCACTTTAGTAAATTAACTGATAACAATTTTATGTTTGCTTACCAAGGATATCTGTACATTACGATAAAGTACTGATAGCGTATCAATATCGCTGGCATCTAACTGATTGGTAATTGTAATTATCACTGTTAGAAAAAGCTAGAATATTTACTGCTTTTGGAAATAAAGAAAAAGACCATATAATCTATACAAAAAAGATATAAAAGATTTTAAACTAATTTGGAACATCCCAATATCCACCAGTAAGATGTTTCCTGGGAAAGGGGTCAACAGAATTTTTGGGAGTTAAAGGAGAGAATTTTTTGATACTGAAAGATACTTTCCCATCAACGGTCAACAAGTACCGTTGAGACGTTCAGATATTAACTAATAAGGATTTCTTGATTAACAATTTAAAAGAAATCTGACAACTGTGGTGAAATAGTGGGCTAATAAGAATAACATCCTTTTTCTCTTATAAATGTTTAAGCTTTTCGGACATAAATATTGTTATCAACTGATAATCTTTGATAACCGTTAATATTAAACTTTCGCTTGTAAATAATTATTGTAAGTAATTAGCAATAATTTTAGTTTTTCAGCTATTTGTGATATAAAAGTTATGTAGAAAAAAAATAAACAAAAAAGTTTAAGGGAAATTAGGAAATGTAGCGACAGGACAAAAAAGTCTTTTCTTTCAAATAGTTACAATTAATTTAATATATTCTACCTAAGTATTTATCGATAGGCAAATGTGAAAAAGGAGAATGAATAGCATATTTAAAATCTTTAAATTTAAGCATTAAGTATAAATTTATAAAACATTAACCGTTACATTGTTACACTAACAGTTTAGGGTTTGAAATTTAAAAAATTTAGAAGAAAAACGCTGAAATAAGGAAATATGTTTTTCTAAATTATGTAACTTTTATTGCAGTTGAAGTTGAACGATTCAAATTTTACCAAATTAGGATAATTTCGAGCTGGCTGTAGTTTGAAAGTTGAGAAAGCAAAAAAAGAACCAAAATTTTAAAAACAAAAACAGACCTCTTCACTTGCTACTTTAACTTCATCCGTGCTATCGTCTTTTCCACCTGTCTCCTCGCATTCAGGCCTATCGCTACTGGAAGTTGTCGTCGAATTCGAAAATAAAGTTTCAATTTTTGTAAAATCAAATGCGGGTGCTTCTGATGATGCTATCACTTTTACAGATTTCTTCGAACTTTGATCATCCAGTTTGCCATATCTGCAAGATTCGATAGTCTTTTTGCATTCAAATGGCGTTTCCAACCCATCATGCTAATCTCAAATCATTAAAAATACAATCAAAATACAAAATTCACCCGGATGAAATATCAGGGATGATAAATAAAATCAAGAAATACATGAAATTTTAAGCAAAGAAAATCCATAATATTCTTCAGCAAATTTCCAAACCTGATGTTTTATTTAATTACCACTATTCTCTGGAAATGAATAAATTCAATTTTAACTCAAACATTATACAATGTAATCCGTCTAGCTGTATTAAATTTCATGCAACTTAAATGCTGAATGATCGAAAAAAATCTGCTAAATAATAAAAGAATTACCAAGTGGTTAAGGAAGCTAAATGGTCAGTGAACGATCAAAGAGATGAAAGAAAAGTGCTAATTGGTCAACGAGCGGTAGTTCTAATCAATAAAAGCATTTTGAAAGAAATATTTAGCCAGAAATAATCGGTAAAACATCGCATCCTATCCGGAAAAGACGATTATAAGTAAAAAATTATATATACCCATTGGTATCAATAACTGCTGCTTTGTTAGACATCTGAACAACTTCGGTCCAGTCTGGTACTGTTGGCTGTACTTCCTCCTCATCATTTTCATCAACAAACCGGAACTGTTCGTTGTGCTGTTCCGGTAGATTCCGTTCCATAGTGGTACTTCCCTCCTCGCTAATTACCAAATTAGGAGCGACATCGACAGCTGTTGTCATTGTCGATGTTGGCACTGTTGCCGTTGTTATCATTTTTTCACCATACAATTTCTTTTCCTTTCTTTTTTCCTCTTCTTTTTCACCTAAACGGAAAACAGTAAAATAAAGTAAAATGTTCAGAAACGATATGGCATAAATTTTTCAACGATACATTTGAAAATGAATGAAGTTTATAACGAAAATCAAGTTTCGATATTGCAGAAATTCAACTTTGAAATATAATTGTTGCAAAATTTAAAATCTTTTATTTTCAAATTAATTCAAATTTGATTTGAAAATCAGGATTTTGATTCAAATTTTATTTAAAGATTTGGATAAAAATTTTATCACCTAAACAAACACATACAATACACATGCAGAGAGAGAGAGAGAGAGAGAGAGGAAGGATAAAGAAAAAGAAAGGAAGAGATAAAGAGAGGGTAACAAAGATATGTGATCGAAATAGTGGCAATGAAAATAATGGCCTTTTCAAAAAGGCTCATCCCAAAAAATATTGACTCATTTCAGTAGCCAGCAATGAAGGAAGGAGGAAAAAGAAAGATATAAACTTATCTTTTTTAAAAAAGAATTTTTTAGACACCGAATGAATTAATTCTAATCATTTATACATTCCTTATTATGTTACTTAAATTAGCTTTCATTAGTTAAAGGTTATTTGATTGAACAAATATTTGGAATTATGTCAAATTTCGAAAAATACACCTGAATTAGTTTTTCTTTGGAAAAAAATAAAACGAAGCGATGAGAACAATTTGAAATTAAAGAGAGAGGGAGAGGAAGAAGGAGAGAAAGAGAGAAAAAAGTGAAAGAAAAAACAAAACAGATTTGGAAGACAACACTTTTGGTAATCGTGATATCATATAAATTTTATTAATTGTTTTGATTTTTTATACTATGAAACTTACTAAAACACTAACAAATTCCTGATGATATGATGGCCAGGGAGCAGGTATGAATGGATGGAGGAGGACAGACGACACTTTTAGTTTGCTTCTTTCGGCAGCATGAAAACTTCCTTCATCTTCTTTCCCTCCTATATGTATGAGTTACACCTTACAATTAATTGATTCCAATTTCAATCTTTACTTATGATATTAATACTTCCTCTTTATAAAAACAGATCACGTTGTAGCTAATTATTATTGAATTATGTAATTAATTTATTAGCAATTCTTGACAACTGTTATTCTTTATTAATTCAAAATGTTCACTTCTTGATAAACTCCTTATCCTCTACGAATAACGATTCGTCTGTCCAAATTATATCATATTTATCAATTACTCATATTCTTAAATCTCGTAAGATGATAAATTATTTTTTAATAACTGAAGTTTACCTAGTTATAGTTAATACTTGTATGTTATATTGAATTTTCTTTTGCTATCAGTAATTAAAGTTCAGTTAATTTATCATACCACTCAAATTATAAATAATGCATGGTAAGATTCATCCGTTAATTATCAGTATGTCATAAAACTTTTGTTTTTTGGTACTTCAAATATATACGTATAAAACTGGTGGAAGATAAATGAGGGAAAGTCATTATTCTTTTATCATTATCATCATTAAGCATAATGCGCTATCGAAAGGTTAAGGATGGATTATTTCAATGAGAGAATTGTCTCTTCTCTGAAGTCTTTAATAAGAGATAAAACGGAAAAATTGTTCATCAAAAATATGCCAGATCGCAAGTCAAAGGTCATAAAAGTACTGGCTCATAAATCTGAACACAAAATAAGGTAAAAGTGCCAGAAATTTGTTTAAATTCTTATTTCATTTTCTTCTTTTCATGCCGAGAAAAAGAAAAAGGAAGAGTAAATCTAAGTTTTTTCAGTTATGAAAGACGCTCAAAAAAGTACACGTAATTCGTAAATTTGAAATTTTAAACTAGCAGAGCATTAACAATTGGACATAACTGTGCAACATTTCTCTAACAACGATTTGTCTACACTGATAAATAGTCGGTCAATTTCATTTTCTTATTATTAATTCCTAAATTATGTATAACCCAAAATACTTCCATATTTAAATTAGGCTCAATTCATAAAACTATTAGCAATTATCGTTTGAATAAAAAATAGAGCAAAAAAGAATTATATAGATGAGAATTAGTATTGAAAGTATGGATATTATGTTTATGATTTTGTTTTTGGAATGAAAATTATACAAAATTTTTTTCCCTCATGCACTTCAATACATCAAAAGTTAATTTAATAATTATAGGAAAAGTAATGTTTTTAACCTCGTTCCTCAGATAGTCAAATATTCGCTTGCCTTACTTCCATTCCATCCTACGATCCGCTTGCCGCCCGCCTGTCCATCCCATTAACCTCCCCGTTCGTTCGTCTCTCCGTCCGATGGAAAGATAAAGCAATGATAAACAAAAGTGCACACTTAACTGTGGAGACACTCACACATCATCACATGAGAATTGAAATCCTTGGAAAAAAAATTTCCATAAAATCGCATTTCTTGCCACGTAACCGCGGTCCTTCATGACGTGCCACCATCAATGATAAATAACATTTGACTAACATTATTTTCTCATTGTTAAATATCAGATAAAATGTAATATCTTTATCAAATTAGTGAAAATTTGTTTTTTTGCAAAAAATGAAAAAGAGAGAAAAGGGAAGGAAAGGAGTGGGAAAAGCTTCTTTATCTTCTCTCTTTTTTAAAATGATAACTGACTTATCTCCGTTACAA
>UPTC01000964.1:0-20509 GCA_900537255.1 Acanthocheilonema viteae | reverse complement strand
ACATACACACACATACACACACATACACACATACACACATAAACACATATACACATGCAACATACGCCATCCCGAGAATTAGCATCTTTACACGAAGCTAATCATATAGAAACATCACTGAAAATAGTAGCATATGCTAGTTGATGCATAATTAATGTTTAGAAATAATTATATTTGATTTAAAAATTTATCATTAAATCAAATCATCGTTGCAAATTATTAAAAGTTTGATCAAATTATTCAATTCTTATTGCAAATCATCGAAGAAAAAAAATTTTTTTTACATTTCTTTTTAAATTAAATTTTTGACGTGTGATTCATTATTATTATTATTATTATTATCATATCAAAATGATCAAAAATTAATCATTATTGAGGAAAAAAATCATTAATTAACTATGTAAATATATTTCTTAAAAATGTTTGTAAAAAATGATATTGCTAATATTGAAAAAAGCTGAAATCGAAGAGAAGTTAATAAATATTTTTTATTAAAATGGTGACGTATATCATGTCAAAAATATTATGTTTGAATTAAAATTCAAAAACGGCAGCATTGTATTTTTGCACACATACAGGCAGAAGAAGTAAAAATTTAACAATTAAATTAAAGTATGAAGTATTACAATATAAACTGAACTTATAAAGTAATGCAATATAAATTAAATAGATACATTTGTCCAGAAACAAATAAATTTATTTTTTCTCAAAGCTAACTTAAACAATGAAAAAAATTTGAGAGGAGAAGCTGTAAAGTTTGAATTCACACTTTAAAATAATTATTAAATTTTCAATACGATCAATTTATTTAAATGTGGGAAAATTTACCAAATATTCCATTATTATTGCTAAATAGAATTATCTTACGGATAATCAACCGAACGAGATCGGTGGCAATCAATAGAGCGCAAATCAATGGGTGTTGAATTTCGTGTTGATCGATTGCTTCGACTCCGATATTTCTCGGGATGAACATTGAGTAAATGTTCTATATGTCTGGAAATATGATAAATTTGCATGAGCTATTGAAAAAAATCTTTTGATACAAATTTTTTAAAATTTAAAATTGCTAAAATTAATACATATCGTTTATATCTTTTATTTTGTTACTCCTTTTTTTAATCCTTATACTACATTATTTTAAAAAAAAAATTAAAAGATGATAAAACTTTCAAAAAAGCAACATTTTTGATGAATATTTTCTATTAATATCCATTTTTATTGATAAATTAGAAGGAAAAAATTGATAAAAATGGTTGCATTTGAGATTCCACTGCACAATCAAATTGGACAGGTCAGTAATTGTAGTAGAAATTTCGAAAGATCAGGTAGAGCAATAATTGATTAATTAATGAGATTTTTTGCAACAAGAAGATAAAGAGTAGACAAAAAGTAAGACTTATTAAGTATTTACATCAACGAAACGTTGAAGATAATTTTTCATTGTTTTATGACAGAAAAAAAATGCTTTAAATTGTATCCTAAAATGTTTCGCTTTTGATAATATATAATAAAAATTTGCATATTATTTTTATCTAAAAATATCGTAATACCGTTTTGTTATTGAAAGAATCATTTTTTATTTGTACCTTTTTCCACAAAATCGGATTGTCCTCAGCATATTTGTTAACAGCGATTGACAAAGTTCAATTTTAAAATATTTTTGTGAAAATATCTAATTAAATATTAATATTTTCACAAAGAATAAATACGCGAACGAGTGAAATAATAAAATACTAATTAAGAATGCGTGTGCTGATTGGTTGACCACACTATAATTAAAGTGAGTGCCTAAATGCCCACAGTGATATGTGTTAAAAAAATAAAATTTATAAATATTATTATCAGGTTTAAAATTATCAATAGTTTCTAGCATAACTATTTGATGATAAATAAACGATACAAATCCCGTGCACTTATCAGTTAAATAATAAATGCATCACCATATTTATATAATTAAAAATTGCAATAAAACTGGGATAGCAATGATTTGACAATTTTCAAAAATTAAAAAAGGAGTTGTTAAGTTTGGGTTCGTTAAAGAATATTGCATTTTAAACCATTTGCAATTATAAATTTTTCATTACTCATTCTATATTGCAAGCTATTTATTTTGTCACGCGATTTGAAATATATCATTTTTTTTTTCATACATAACGTTTTCATACATAAAATTAATTTCAATTTTTCAATTACAATAAACTTTTTCGTTTCTTTAAAATTTTTTATTATATTTAGTTGAATTTAAACAAGGATATATGCATATCATATATTAAAATTGACGAAGTTGATCTAACAAAGGTATTCATTCATTTATTCATTCATTTTTCGTTCTCTAAAATTTATTTTTTAATAAAGCTAACCAACTTACTTTTATTAAAAGTGACAAATCAAAAAACTCTTCGAAATGAACATAGTTCCTATTCAAATTAGGTAAATTTTTTAATCGTTAATTTCATTTATTATCAATCAAAAACAAAACGGAAATGTTATTTTGTTTATTCACAAATAAAAAATTAATTCATTAATGCTTGTGCAAGCTGTTTAAATTGTTTTTTTCCGCAAAAGTGCTAGCTATTCTCTGCCAAACATAATCATTTTGATAGTGTTGTATATTGCACCGATAAATTAAAATGCAGTTTAAATTTTTGGTATGATAAATTGGAAAATTCAAATCAGGCACTGCTATATTGCATTCATCTTCAATTTGATCATTTTTTCTCATTAATTTCCATCACTTAATAATTACCTTTTTATTCAATGTCAACTATGCACTTACTAATTAATGAAATATTAACTAATGACCGGTGATATTTTTAATACAGTAACACTCTTAAAAGAATCGCCCCGAATGCTAATCTTTTATTTTTACCTGTAATTCTTTAACATTTTCGAAATCGGAAGAAAAAAAGAAACATTCATTATTGGAATTAAATTCTGGAAAATGTCATCATGAAATTTTGTAAGATTTATTTTTCTAAGCAATTTTCTCTTTTTGTAAAAAATATTATTATCAATTAAATATTAGAAAAAATTGCATCAATTCTGAAATTTTTATTAATTTTTTTTAGTAAAAGTAAGAAAAAGAATGAAATAATAAAAAAAATTAAAATAATTTCGAGCAAAAATTGAAGCGATATATTCGTTTTTATAATAGCAGAAGTTAATGGATGACAGCAATTTGTTATTTTGCACCAAATTAAAAAAGTAAATTTTGAAGTGTTAAAATTAGTGAACGAACCTTTTAGTTGAAGCTCGCCGATTAAATAATGATGTATCATTTGACCTTTCGCGCACTATAGCAGTGGACATTTAAATCCAATGCAATAACAGTAATGATAATAATAATAACAATTCACTGTAAATTGATGCCATATATTCAGAGAAATGAAATTTGCCTTGGCTTGTTAAATTTTCTGGAAGTTGTTTATCTTTTCATGGCCTGACAGGAATACTTTCAAGGAAAAGTGGATTAGATAGCGAATCTGAAGGCTTTCAGCAATCAAAATTTCTAAATAAAAATTCAAGCACATAAAGCAACTAGCCTATATGATGGAAAAAAAACAAGCAATACTTATTTTGTCTCAAAGAAAAAAAAATGAAAAGCAAAAAATCTCACTGGGACTAAAATAAAACCAACAATTGTTAGTATCCGGTACTGCCGAATGCACGTCACATTAAAATTTGAGACAAATTTAACTCAAATTTAAGAGAATCATTACAAATAGATTTACAGCACTTTTAGATTTGCATTAAGTATAGCGATGTTAACGTTCATTGTATGGTTCTTTTCATGCTATTACGTAATTTTAATTCGCAGATTTCAAAAAAAAAATTTCACTCCTGCCAATACTTTAATGTTTTGTAGAATTACAAAGTCATTTTCAAATCTCAGAATGTTCTAAAAACAGTTCATTCAGATTCTTTTAGACGAAAAATAAACTGACATGAAAGTGGCACTGAGATATTATAAAAGCTAAAAAAATCCTAAAAGTAGCAAGTGAACTTATCCATATTAAGAGAGAGAGAGAGAGAGAGAGAAAAAGGGGAAGAGAAAAAAAAGTTAATATTTTTGGTAAAATTTTCCACCTGCTAAAGAACATTTCAGTTATGTGCTACAAATAAGAGATAGGCATTAGTTAAAATGAATCTTTTGAAATCTTAATAATACTTTGTTTGTTCTTTTCAAGCATAAACATATTAAACATTCCATAAAATTTATTCTCATTTCCTTTTTCAATATGAATTGAAAAATAAAGGTGTCAAGCTAAATTTGAAGATGGCAAAATTCTTCATTTGTCAATTCTATCTGATCATTTCAATTATTTCTAAATATTAGACGTTCAATAAATAATGTTTTCATGTCGAAGTTTCATTTAATTATTAAAAATTACACGAAATATGTTGATAAAATAAAGAAACATTAGTGAATATCTAATATTTAAAAAATAAAATTATGCGAATTTCGGTAAGCTTAATATTTAAAGTCATGACTTTCTTTAGCTGATGATCAAATAAAAATGAAAATTTATAGTGAATTTCCTCTCATGTGAGCTTACCATTCATGTAATTAAAGTAAAACTGTTCATTAAACTTTCTAAATTTTCTTTAATTTATGAAAAGTATATAAATAATAAGCATTGAAAAACAAACCTTAATTAAACACAAGCTAATATATCAAATACTAAAAGGATAGTTTAAAAATTTACAATAAATATAAAACCTTTAATTGAATATTTTGAAAGCATTAAACAGTTAATTTAGGATTGACAGCATAGTAATTTAAGTTTTTTTGAGGATCTTAAATAATATTGCTAAAATGAGTATTTCAAATTTATCTTCTCTTTGTGATAAAAAAGAATTCAACTACATCTATTTCAATTTTCGTGAAAAAAAGAAGCAATAATTTTCTTTCCAATTTTTATTTCTTTGTTAAGCTTCTATTATTCAATTTTATACAAAATATATAGTTTTTCATATAAAAATTTTTCATATAAAAATGCTCATACATAAAAACCAATTAAATTGTAATTTGAAATAAAATTTCACAAAACCATTGAAATTTTGAAAATTCTTTCTCTTTAATAATTTATTTCCATCTGCATGCAATTTTAAACTAAATTAGCCTGTTTGGTAAAATGAAATCAAAAGCTATGTATTCTTCAATGGACGCATAAATTCGTTAAAAAAGATACCACTGTAGCCAAGTGAAAATGAAATTTCTTTTTTATTAAATTTGATTTCTTCCATTTTTTTATTTGCACAAATATATTCACTAAATTTGATAGGAATAAATTTCATTCTCATCAGACGGATTGCACTTAAAAACTCGAATTCTTCTCAGTTTAAAGCTAAAAATTTGCTTTCAAAAAGTTGATTTTTTCATGAAATTTTTTCAGATATTTTGTAACTGAAATAAAATTTTATATAGATTTAAGCGATTTTATGGATTTTTTTCTTACAATACAAAATACCTGTGCTTTAGGAAAGAATTAATTGCTCAATAAATTATTCATAAAATTCTTCCAAGAAATTTTTATTTGGAACAATCAATTATTTGTTTGAATAATTATTTGATTTATGAGATCTAAAACGGATTCCAATGATATATCTGATAAGATTGAAAGTATTAAGATAAATGAAAGTGGGAAATTGATCATTTCTTCATATCATTTATAAAAGAACATCAAATTACATTAAAAAACCTTTTAGAAAAATAAAGAAACATTTACAGAGGTAAAATTTATTGCTCAAATTTATTATTACCGTCGTTAGAACCAATTAAATTTAGCTGAATTTTTCGATGCATAAAAATTAAATTTTCTTCTCAAACATTCCAAATAAAGCTTAATAATGCAAAAATTCTATCGCAAACATTTTGCTCAGAAATAACTCATTTTAATTTAATTGCCATATTGCTATTCACTACTACAATGGAAATAATTGTAATCATTAAAAGAGATTGGAGTGCTATTTGAAGGAAGCAAATAGTTTTGCTAATTATATCACATTTCCTCAATTTCAGTTCAAAAAGAAATTACAAATTTTTTACATTAAATATTATTCAATGCAAAGGAAATACTACAACTAATACATTGCATAATTTGTTAAATACTTAATAAGAGAAATAGCTAAAGTAATGTAAATTTCAAATTATTGGTTTTTTTTTTGTTTTAAAAAAGATAATTTAAAAATAATAAAATTGGATGATGCATATCCTGTAGATCCTACTTTATAAGAATGGAAATAGCTTCATTGATTGATACCATTATCGAGAAAAAATAATCCACCAATTTTCGCAATATAATTTTGTTTTAATATCCGCTGAAAATATCGTGCATAGGAATTTTTCAGACAGCTGGTAACAGTATGTAAACAAAGTGTAATATAATATATGCAATTTTCAATGAAAATTTTCTCAAGAAATGAAGAACATTGATGTAATTCTATCAACCAATTTTATGATATTCAAAAAACTTCGAAAAAAAACCGAAAAATTGACAAGTAAATTTCTAAAAAACAAATAATTAAAAAAAAAAGATTTCAAAAAGTCAATGGTGAAAATTTTGTTTAATTGTATGCTATTAAAATAAAAAAGGAAGAAATGGCTGAAAGTAATCTGTAGAAGATTTAAAGGAAAGTTAGCTGATTCATCCTGTTGTTTACGTTAAACATCAAATCACATCACATTTACATCCATTTATCATTTGAAATTTGAAATTTTCGGAGTAAAAATTTAAGCTGAGAGAATTCAAAATTAAACAGTTGTGCAAATCTTTAGATTATATAAATGATTAATTACTTTTTAATCATCATATCCATGTGAAAAATGATTTGTGAGAATTTTTTTAACTTTCACTATCATTATTGCTTAAAAATTAAATTATTTTTCAATCTAAAAATGATATATTTTGTTTAAATCATTTCCAAAAATTTTGAACTTAGAATTTTTGAATTCAAACTTTGATACATTAAAAGAAGAATTTTGAAAACTTAGCACGCTAAAAAACTTTGCACAAAAAATTTTGCACTTAAAGTTTAGCACATTAAAGAAGAATTTCAAGTGAGAAGGAATTGAAAAATATTTCGTCTAGTTTTGTTTGCAAACTATTTCAGAATTCATAGAATAAATGCTGATCAATTTATACTGGACACTTATTTAATAAGAATACAAGAATTAAATAACAGTTTATTAATTGGGAAAATAGTTTTACAGTTTGAAATACTTTCGATTAGAGGAAAATCAATATTGAAAACAAATAATCCGGAATATTTATTAATTTAGAAAAAAGAATAGAAGTAATGGAAGAAATTTAATCTCAACTACCGTACTATAATTTCAATAACATTTCAAACTACATCAAAAAAATGATAAATCACTGTGAAAAGAGCAGTTGTTGAAATCAGATCAAACCGGATATGACGAAATTTTTCGAAGATATCCATCCTTCCATCTAACCCCAATAATTCCGTATAAATCGGAAGTTATGCGATGACGAATAGTGCGTATTTTACAATTTCGCTGCGGTAAGAAATGAATGAAAAAGGGAGAGAGAGAGAGAGGGAGCAAAAAAATAAGAGGACAAGGGAAAGTAAAAGATATAGTTTTTAAACCATTAATTACAATTTGTTTCATATATTACTTAGTTAAAAATGAAATTAAAAATTGAAGTTACTTATGATGATTCATACAAATGCATAAATAACCCCATCTTCATGAAAAAAATATATTTGTCGCACTTTTCAATATCTAAATTGGTCTACAAAATTAAAATTACTCAATAATTAAGAGGAGCTATTTACGATAAACAGATCTTGCTAGAATTAAAAAGTTTTTCGTAAAAATTACTGTTTCAAAAAATTACGGAATCTAATAAATATTATTGGAAAAATTAATAGGGAATTGTTATTAAAATTTGTAAATTGAATTGAATTGTTAATAATTTTAATAGCACTTTAAAAATAAATGATTCAGAATTATAAAAATTCGTGGGGAATAAAAATAGAAAAATTATGAAAATTTGAGTAATTTTATCTCAACTGTTGAAATATAAGTAAGAAGAGATTAGTGAAGGAGAGTTTTAATCACTATTATTTTGCTTCTTTTTGGTGATAAATTTAATAATTGGAGCTAAGAAAAATGAAGGAAGCGGAAAAACAGAGAAAGAACAGAAAATCCATACTTTTTAACATTATTAATTCATGATTTCGTAGTATGCAATCATTTTTAATTTAAAAATACTTCACTGACTCATTCAAATGCTCTATAAGTAAGCCTATATTAAAGTTAGCTAGCAAACAAGTTAAAATTTTAAAGCATCAACTGTTCGAGCATGTAACATATGTGGATGATGATGCTGTACTTTTGGCACATATACGCACATACACACGCATACACACATACACGCACACACACACACATACACGCACACATACACATACACGCACACACATTCACACCCATACACGCACAACACATACACATACAGACATACATAGTGAATTTAAATCAACTAATATTTTACATTTTTAACATGAGCCATTAGTTATTTAGTCTTAAAACGTTTAGTTCCGTTGAACTTTTTGAACATTCTAACCGCAAAATAAAAAAAAAATTACACATAATTTGTTTTCATGAAGAATTGAATTAATAATTAATTGCTCACCAGTTTACTAATTAGAATAATAGCAACGACGAATTTTATGTTAATAATAAATCAGAAACAATACTGATATTTTTTAGAAATAAAATTAATCGGAAATGCTAACATTAATTACACGATTTAAGAATTATTAATTACTCGCAATTCATGAGTAAAAATCTGACTCAACCAATACAGATTGAAATTTTTAATCACAGTTAATTTGTTGAATGATTCATTTATAACTGAGATGCACTCATTCATTGGGACATCCCAATATTTTTCTCCGTTCAACGATAGTCATTTCGATAATACTAAAAATTTTAAAAAAAATTTTACATTTTTAAATTAAGTCTGATATAATTAATCAAACTGGAAAAGCTTAATAAATGCTATGTCATCCATAACAGATAATTTGTCATCTCTGTTTGATCTTGACAGTAAAACTTATTCAATAGGTAAAATTGGGCAAACCAACTATGAGAAATTACTCCATTTTTCAACTTGCAAATTTTTTGTCTGAAAATTTGTAAATAAACTTTATAAGATGATAAAATTATTATAAATAAAATTAGGATTTATCAGTTTATAACAAAAACAAAGGATTATTGATTAAGAAATTAAGTTTTCCGTGAATTTATAACTATGAAATGAAATCAAAAAAGCGAATAAATAACGAAAAATCCATATAAATATTCCATATTTCTTTCATTTATGCAAGATATCATTTGCTGAGTGAAATGATCGATGACAAATGTTAATTATTATTACCGCAAAAAGAAGTATGATTTATTTTTCTAAATTCGAATAACTTCTAGAATTTTAATAAGTTGCGAAAAATGTGCTCTGAACATCTCTTTGCTCTGTTTCGTGCAAATATTTCGATCTTCGATAGATAGGTGTTAATGTTTTTTTTCAAATATATAAGGTGCTTTTAATAACTTTGCAATTAATTTGATAAAAAAACGATTAGTTGAAATATGCAAAATGACGAAGAAATTTTGTTTATTAAAAGTTAAATATTAAACAATCGCAAAAACAATAATTAGTTTTTAATCCCTTCGAATACAATCTATGAGAGAGCTAACATTTGTGTCAGAAATAAGCCTTGCAATTTAAAATCTTACCTAACAATTTAATACTATACTTTTTAAAGACAGCACAGTAATATGGCACTAATTGGTACTTTATCTGTGCTAGGAATCTAAAAATGAAACCTGCATGGGAATATAGTAATGAGGTTAGCACTAACAAATGCCTTTTGCGAATTTCTAATAAAACTTTTCTTTTTCAAGAAAAAAAAGGATTTTTTGTATATTTCAAATGAAAAGATAAAAAAGCAATGCATCATGTATTTGTGACATATTCATTGAAAGAATCACAAGAATGTATTTCGAGGAGAAAAAAGAAATTAGCCAGAATAGTTTCATGAGCCAATGTATGATGCCAATCGGTTTGGCTAATCTGTACTTATAGTGAATGTTCCTTTTTGGCAAAAGGATTAAAAATTTCAAAAAAAATTTTTTTTTTTGATGAAAAAAACAAGGAAACACATTTTCCTAATGCAAAGAAACTGAAAGAGTTAAAAAAAATGAAAAAAAAATGTACGCAATTTCAAATAATTCGTCTTAAGCTACTCAATGAGCTAATTTCTTATCATTTTGAAAACTGATAATCTTTCACTTCTTACATTAGGATATCATCTGAACTTGTCTAGAATATTGCATTATTTAATATAACCTTATAAGTTCATTGTTAAATTTATTAACTAAATATTGAGAAAATGTTCCAAGCATACATCGACATAAGGATATGTGAACGCTGGCAATTCAATTTCAAACTTGTCAAAGACATCAAGGATGTCAAATATCTGTCACACTTATCAGTCAAAACCTCTGACATGAATGTGTCATATTAATGGAATATTTGGATCAAATGCCAAAAGTTAATCATTCTTCTTCATTTTAGTATTACATTTACTTCCTAAAGCAAATTCAGCTTGTTTTAGGGTTGCACAGAATGTTAACAATAGCTAAAATGCTTACTTGTTCAAAATAAAAAAAAAAGAAATTTCAAATTGCCTGAAATTTTATCAAATATTTAAGATCTTTTTTTAATGATAATCTTTCCTTGTCATTTGAATGATTTTTACAGAAGTAATGAAGTTAAAGGAATGAGGAAAATATTAAATTTTATCAATAATTTCAAATTCAAAAAATTTCATTATTTATAAAAAACACATAAATAAAGCTTCGATAATTTATCCGCGCTGAACATTCTTTTTGCGCTAATTAGTGCTAAAAGTGTGATTTTGATCCAGTTATATCATAGATGAATTTTTTAGCAATAAATATATTTCATACTTAATAATTAATAATATTTACTCCATTATTCAATTCAGAAACTTTTCATTTTCATTTTTTTTCATATTTAATAAAATTATTATCAAATATTCAAAGGAAATAGATATATAAATGTATAATACGTAAATTATGAGGATTGAAGAGAGCATTAATAGAGGTGGAAAATTTAAATAATAAAATTATGAAATACACTTTTGAATTATTTTTGAATGTAGGAATTATTTATAAATGATTTGTGACCATCAAAATATCGACCAAAAAAAAAATTGTTTTTTGCACTTGGCAGGTTATTTTTCATTTAATTATTACTTTGTTAAAATAAAATATTTTATGCATGCAATTTGAATAAAACATTATGCAAATACATATATTTTTTATAAAGCACAAAATTTTTTCAAAATTAGATATTTGTTAAATGAATAAGCTAAATTAATCTTTATAATATTTAGCACTATCAATAGTACTATGAGAATAAGATAAAATGATAGAAAAGAGATTAAATTCATCCGATAATCCTTTTAATCTTCCAATATTCTATTTACATTTTCCCTATATTTGCGCATCGTAAAAATGACTCAGTTAAAATATTTCAATTCATTGTTTGTTCTAATATAATTTTTTTTTCTTATCCTTAACGTTCTAAAAATTAGTGAATGGTAATTCATTTAAAAAATTATAGTGCAAAAAAAAAAAACTTTTTTAATTTCTCTCTCTCTCTCTTTTTTTCTTTCTCTTCTTTTTTTGCTGTCATCAATATAGCACTTGCTAATAAATTGCGCAACATAACAAATGTAAAATAATATCTGATTTAATTTCTTTTTTGTTGAAAATAGAATTAAAAATAGACGAAAAGTTAGACGAAAATTTTTCTGAGACAGTCATATATTCTTTTTAACAAATGAAAATAGCAATATAAAAAAATATATCTTGCGGTTATATTATGCTATATTAATTATGCTTTTTTTTTTGCTAGAGGCCGAATTCAAAATACAAATATCAAATAGTTCAATTTGCAATATACAAAAGTATGCAGCAACGGAAAATGTCATTTACGTATTGTCTATTTAATTAGAAATAATATGTTTAAATAAACATTTACCATGAATTACGATGGTGAGAGATCATAATTAAGATTTAGAAATGATTTATCAGAGTAATGAAAAATGGACGGATTTCGTAATAGAGCAGCGAGAAAATTTAAAGTTTTATTTCATCAGTGCCAGTTAAATGACACGCAGTTCGATTTGTTGGGAACGCTTTCAATGAAGAAACGGGAAGAACAACTGTTCAATCGATACTTGCAGCTTGCATGATATCAAAACTTATCATTAGCTAATGAAGTTTAATTGAATAAAAAAAAATTAGAGAATTATTGAATTTATTGATTGCGAGAGTAGAATGAAAAATTCAAGCATAACAAGAACAGTGGAAATAAGTTCAAATTATTCATTTTAAAAAATTAATCATTTCTTTTAAAAATTAATAATTCATCTTTTCAAGAAACAAATAATATCATACCATTTGTACAGTGAAATTAAAATGAATGGTAAATGAAAGATATTTATTCTCTTATATGATAGTGTAATCATTTTCGTTAAATTTTTCCAAGTTTAATTTTATATGATTACAGAATTCTGTAATGAAATTTATCCGTTACACATATTTTATGTTTGGTAAAATATGCAGAAATATGGTTGATTATAGTTTGTATTGTTATGAATGATTGAATTTATACACAGTTATCATTTTATTTAAAAATTTCATCTCAGTTTACCTTTTTCAAAAACTTTTTGGGGTAGACAAAAAGAAATATGAAGTAGCAGGTGAAGTGTAATAAGCTATAATGGTATATTTGCCATTGCTCATTTAACATACTTCAAAACATTCATTCAATCATATTTGCTATCACATTAAGCTGTTCTATCGTTCATGAATACTAAAATAATTCAGCAATCCAAGCAGTCGGCAAAGTTTTCATTTTTAAATTATAATGCATTTGTTGGAAAAAAATTTATGAAATGTATAAAATTTACTATTTGAAAAAATTTTTTATTTGCAACAATATTCCATGCAGTCTTGTTGAATTCGCATTATTAAATTGCTATTAGAATGTATGGCTAATAAAATCAATTTTGAAATTTCAAACAATGATTTATGAGCAATAGAAAGAAATGAAAAGATTAATAGATAATTTTTAGTTGAAAAGAGAAAAAGCAAAACACTTCAATAATTTTTCTTTTTTTTTGATGGAAATATCACAATGTTTCGTTCCTACCTGTAATGCGAGAAAGTGAACATAACTTTGGCCACAAAATACACTTCTGATGATAGCCTGATAATTTGATCCTGAAATTTAAAAGATAAGGATATTGGGCACAACAATTAAACGATTAACTGCAACAAAATGATTTCATTGGATAAGGCTGACTGATTACTCAATTTTTTAAACTTAAGAAAAAAAGTGCAAGTAAAGAAATGAACGATAATTAAATTCAATTAAAAACTCAATTAAAAATTTTCATATTTTATAACTTCTTAATTCAGTAGACATACTTTGAATTTAAATCTCTTTAAGACAAGTATTTTATTTATTTCATATTAATTTTCCTGTTATTATCATAGTATCTATAAAGCATTGAAATTTTGTGATTGATGAAAATTTTAAAACATCAAATATCTTTAAAAATATCAATGAGAGAATAAAACTGTCTGAGAAAAAATTGGGCAATAACGGTACAAATATAATCAGATTGAGATATTTGATCCTTTAAATTCATAAAAAATTATTGAACTGAATGGAAGAATGTTTCAATGGAAGAAAGGAAATGGCAGGAAGAAATTCTTTTACATTTTTAAAATTTATAGAATGCATGAAAACATGGTGAAATCAGTTCGAAAAATGACTGTTTTCAAATGATTAATGTTGGTTTAATTGTTGCAGAGGACGGATGGATGAATTGGATATGAGGCAGGGAGAGAGAAGTAAAGAATTATGTTTGGAAATAGAGAATAGTAAATTAAATGAGTAGCAATGTGTCCTTATATCATGCTAATTAATGAAATACTATTATTCTATTTTAAATTAAATGTTGATAAAATTCTGAATTATAAAGAATTTTCAAAAATGTAAGAAATGTATTTGAAAAAAATAATGAAATAATCATTAATGAATGGGACTGTTTTCAGAAGAGTTTTTTTCCCTGCAATTTTCTCTCTTAAAAATTATCACTATTTCAATAATTTATAAATGAATTATTGCTCAAAATTGATGAAAATAATCTTAAGCTTACATATCAACTTTCTCTTATTAATTGCTTCGCTAATTTCTAATCCTATTGAAGTAAAGTTATATTTTTATAAATGAGAATGTACTCAGCTACCACCCGTCAATGCTATTATATCAACAACGGACAGAAAAGCATGCTACATAATAATACCCCTATTTTATGGAATGAGAGAAAATGAGGCTTATCCAGCTGATGGCTGAATGAGATGAAGCACCACAGCTTTTATAATTTCATATCATGCTAATTCCAAAAATGGTCATTACCACCACACATCCACACCACATCATGTACATTCATGCACATTTCTCAATTTTTTTCATTTTACTTTTTTTTAACTGTTAATTTGTGAAATGCTGTGCTTATTAGGGAAATAAGTTTTGAAGGTTATCGTCGTATGCAATGTTGACGATTTCTGAATTGATTTCATTAAAAAATTGCAGCGAATTTTAAGGATTATTCCAACTACAAGGAATTAGAAAATGCTGCATATTTAAATCAATCACTGCTGTTCACATCATTCTTTGTTATTTGTGATTTCATTAGCTGAAATAAACATTTCAAAGTCATCAAAATATTTACAATATATCATCTGAATGGGGGAAAAAAACAGGATTTTAGCTTTTGTTGATATTACAAAGAGTGAACATTAAATCTAAATTATCTCCAAATGTAAAAAATAACAAAAGTTGAACTTCATATATATATATTCACAGAAGGCTTATATACACTAGAATAATTCCTAGTAATCCGTTTTATAAAAAACTTATAATTTATAATTAAAAGCAGAAATAAAACTAGTTCTTAGCTCAGAAATCCGTTGGCTAAAAATTAATTTGAATAACTTAAACAGTAAGTGAGCAAATTGAAAAGAAAATTCTAGCTTATTGAACTACAGTAATTTACTTAACAAAAAAGAGCTTCTAAATGGCAAATAAATTATGACAATCAGTGAAGATACTTCAACAATAATACTGAAAGGATGAGACGAAAAAAAAAAAGCTATTATAAATAATTTATGAATGTACTATCAAAGAGAAAACTAATTGAGTCGAAATGAGAACTTTGAAAATACACAGCACTTGCATACTTTCTATTATTCTGGTTTCTTCCCAACAACAGGGATTTTACGATCATCCATGAAAACCGATAACATCCAACCAATTGTAGGACATATCCAATAAGTCAAAATAAACCAAATAGTGTCTAGCCCGTCACAACCTTGTAAACGTGATGAAACAATTGTTGGATTAAGTCCAGGAACACCCACAAGTATTAATGCTGAAGAAAATAATAATTTAATTACTATATGGATAGCAGTGAGTAGATCACCGTTTGATTCATTCATTATTGTTTAACTGAAACTGAATCAAGAATGTAAAATCTTGGAAATTAAACATTTTTAAGCATTGACAGTTGCAATCATATATGAATTAGCATGCAGCTATCATCAGTCTATGATCTAAAATGTATAAATACATTTTTCATTGCGACTAGCAAATTTTGTCAAATATTTATACTAAGTTATTTTTTTACTTTTAAAACTGTATTACAGTTATAGTTAATAAAACTGCAATTATATAACTTTTGAAATTGGCATGCTTAATACAAAAAAGTTGTGGATTTTATGAAAGCACAAAAACAAACCAAATGTCAAAAATGCTGACACAACAATTGGAACCATAAATATCTTGAAATTTGCAGGAATGCGAAGAAGAATGTAGCGCATTAGAAAACAGCCAAATACTTCGAAGGAAGGCACGAACATGAACGGAACCTAAAGTGAATAAACTGCGTTTACTTCGGCATTCACTTACTGTTAGAGGAACTAAAAATGTGCCTAGATTATTGACTTGCAACTTATGTGAAAAAAGTTGATGTCCTCTCAATTTCTACAACAATTTCATGTCACAATAAACAAAAAGAGATGAAAAAAAAATTTTCCACATTTATTCTCTTATTAGCGAAAAAGGCTTAACGAAAAATAAACGTTCTCAATTTTCAAAAAGCTCCCAATTTGATGAGTTCCAACCTTATAACTAAATTTACAACTTGTGAGTTCATAGAAAAGAGCATGATCAGGAGACAAATTCAACGACCAGTACCATAGATTACGGGCTATCCGATAAGCCGAATAACCACCAATCATTTGGCCAGCTATGGTTACTAATAATCTTTTCAATCTGCAATTCTTACGAATAGAATGTTTTTCCAGTTGTTTAACTGCTTCCCTTAATCAATACCATCAAATACACAACAATGATAAAATCATCTAATTTTTTTATAACTTCACCAATAACTGAATAAAAATAAAAGGAAGAACCAACGGAAATATTCCTTTATAATACAGCTCAATTGGTGGTAATGGAGAAACAAATGCTTCTCGATTCATGACACCGCCAGAAAAAATAAGCAAAGTAACGGTGAAAAAGAAACCCAATAAGCCATAATGTCCAATAATCAAAGCTAGAATATCAGGGCAAATAATTCTCGTTTATTCCCAATTATCAAACATGTAAAAATTCATATATCATACAGTATATGCTACCTGATTAAAATACAAAAAAAAAAATATTACCGTTCTCATAAACACAAGTACACATTTGCGCTGTTGCTATTATTTCCATTAGAAAATGATATAACAATGAACCAGGCGTTTCATATCTGAAAAATCATGAAATTAATAATTAAACATTTGAAATGAAATTCTAAATGCAACAATTTATCTAATAAGGAAATGCTTTCAAAAACAAGCCATGATCACACATATCTGATTTCCGCGTTATGTAAATGACCAAATAGACAAAATAGATGTTTAAAAAATAATTTCGATGTATTGAAGTAAAGTACAAAAATGCAAATAACTTACTTGTCGATAAGCTTACGCGTTAATTCAGCAATTACGAAAACAGATAGATAGAAGCATGTAGCCACGATAAGCGGATAGAAATCAAACTCCGTACCGGACATACTTCACTTCTTTCCCTGAAATTCTTACAATTTCTATGGCAAGAATGATGAATGAATTAAAGCGTTTAATTTACAAAAAACATTCGACTCAGTTCGTCTTTTTTTTTCACATTCGGTAAAATAACGAATGATCTGTATCTATTCTACATTCTATTAAAATGTGAAACTAATTCTCTAATCCAATCATCTTAACTTATAGCATAATAGTTTGCATAATTCGACGACCATCAACTCAATATGTTCAGGAAGTGGGAATACTTTAACTCTCTCAAAGAATACGAAATATATCATCGCGAAGTAAATTAAGTAAATGAGTGCAATATATATAATCTTAAGATATACTGACAAATGACCGAAGATTTAGAGAAAGATCCTCAAGATGTTATATAATTTGCAGATATCAACAAAGGACTGAGGACGAAATGTCTTCAACGATTGAAAGGCCATTATCGATTTATTGTCGAAAGTGTCGACGAATGAACTGAATTCACTCAATCACTCACCCAATTCCATTCCGAAGTGGATCAATTCGGAAAAAGGAAAGAGTAGTGAAAAGGCAGGAAATGACCTCTCAATTGACTGATAGCAGCGCGAATCCAAACCTGTCGCACCTATCCTCCTCATCTGTGAAACAAACAAAAGGCTCTCGACAATCGTTCCGAGAACTCGCTGAGAACTGATGTCGAGAAATGGAAGATTGTCTCGTAATCAATGAATGAATGAGTAAACTTCCTTATATTTTTCCTTGTCATTCTACATTCCAATATTACTTTCTCATTCTCCTCCTCTCCCAATCAGATTTTATCACCTGTAATCTTAATCAAACTGTTATATCGATAAACCACTTATCACCAATCAAATGAAAGATCTCATTGATTAAGTGAGAAAGAATCGCGATTGAATTCTCTTACACTATTAATATCTGAGAAAGCAAGACCATTCACTATGTTATGGATCAATTTTAAATTTACAACACTTCGAGAATTGCTTTTTCGAAATCGAAATTAAAAAAAAAGTTGCACGAAAAATAAAAAATCAATTTTAAAACAAGCAATGAATAACATTTGTAATTAATTGCTGATGGATAATAGAACGAAAATTATGAAAGATTACTTTTAT
The DNA here is from genome assembly GCA_900537255.1 of Acanthocheilonema viteae. Taxonomy (NCBI): domain Eukaryota; kingdom Metazoa; phylum Nematoda; class Chromadorea; order Rhabditida; family Onchocercidae; genus Acanthocheilonema; species Acanthocheilonema viteae. The sequence goes on along the minus strand of UPTC01000964.1, from coordinate 2,131 downwards.
TTTATAGCTATTAAGTAGAACTTATATCCTTCAAAACTTTCATTTCACTGCAAAACTTTATTTCAGCGCTTATTAAAACGATCCGTGTAAAATTTAATTGACGTAGTAGGTATACTGAAAAAGGTCAAAAACATTGTTTGATACTGATCCCATCAATCTTTAATAGCTAGAGAGATTAAATTGCTAAAATTTTATAAACAAACTGTATAGAGTAAAATTTTTTGAGCAAAATTATCTTAGAATAGCAATATCTTAGATGACAGCGTCCGACTGGTTACTGAAAAACTCTTTTTAAACCAGCTAGTTTCTTATGTTTTACTTAAAATAATGTATGTGAAAAATTTTCAAATATTTTCCTATAAAGGTAACGTTGGTAATTTCATCAAATTTTCACTAATTCACTAATTTGTTAAATGAATTTTCAACATTCTATTTCAGTGAATTTAAAAAATTATGAAAATAAAAGATTGTAGGAAGAAATGTGATCGAAAATTCGTTCAGAAATATAATTATTTCAAAGACAATAATTAATAATTAGTTGAGAAATTTTATGAAGATCCATGTAACTCATTTTTTTTACAGTCTTTTACCTGAAATGGTCTTAGTTTATGATTTGTTATTTAAATTTGACAAATCAACAGCTGATATGGAATCGGTAATGAATTAGTGGCACAAAATCTAATAAATGGAATGAAATGTTCGTCAAAAAGTTTAATAATCATTTCTCGAATTAAAGAAATCATTATAAGAGGAGAATTAGCAAAATATCATTAATAGTCACATTTGTCAGAAAAAAATTGAGCGACAATTATAAGTGCACCTAAGGTTTACTTACTTTAATGATAATTTAAAAAAGTTAACTATATTATAGTTGGAATATGCAGTGTGTGAATATTATCAATTCTGCGGTATACAATATGATTTGATAGGCGTAACTTTTAAAATTTAAAAAGATCTTTTGATATTACTGTTGAATGATTTGATAAAAGAAAGTTTAAGAAATTTTAGAATAGGTAGTCACAATTTTTGTTGATTCGTTCATTTCATTTAACCTTGTGCTCCCGAAGGTCATTGTCGAGGTCATATTACCGTCATCATTGCTGTTGGCGTTGAAATAATGTGTGATATTATCAGTCTTCCTTTGAATAAACCCATTCATCCGTTCTTTCGTAATCGCTGTTAATCAATGCATGGTTGCTTCGGTAATTTGATTTCCTTAATTGTATTTTAAATTCACAATTAAGCATTTGCTAGAATGAATTCATATCATCCTGATATTTCTAAAGAAGGAAAAAAGCCACAGCATTTAAAGTCAAAAATTCTTTCAAAAATCTATTCATTAATAAAAAAATATATTACAGATGTAAAATTATGTAATAAATGAAGCAATTTTGCATAATAAAACGATTATTTTGTTAAGATTTTCATTTCATGCAGAGGGAAAAATGAACGTTTTTAAAATTAATTTTTCCTTCCAAATTTTTATAATTTTTAACGAAATTTCATGCGATTTAAAAAAAGCCCCGAAAATAAATTTGAATTATTGTAGCAACAAGAAATGGATTGATACTTTTAACTTTTGCAATCATTTTATCTCTCTTAATATTGCTAATAACAAATTGGAGCTTCTATGATATGCATGTGGCTAATTCGAATCATTTTGATCGATTATCAATCATTCAAATAACTCGAATTTTTCCTCAAGGAGGTTCTTTCTTTCTTTTTCTGGATTCTTTTGATGAATGGAATTCGTAAATGAATCAAAAAAATAACTGCGCTTGATTGATTTAACAAGACGTCTACTTTTGTATCTAAAAGTAAGTAAGCTAGAAATATGAAATAATGGAGAATACTAAAAAATTGATTAATAGAGTAATTATCTTTGAATTGGCGAATTTACATAAAAGCTTTTTGTATTATGTTTAAAAGTTTCATTTTTATTTTTGATTTCATAATTCAGGTGACCAAATAAAATTCGATCAACCGTGGAGTTTGCCAAACATAAAAATAATTGAAAATATGGAAGATATCAACCAAAGTGAACGCTATCTAATAAGCAATTTTTCATGGAGTCCAGGTGAAATTTGCTTTGATACTTTTTAAAAGATTTATTTTAACTTATAAACAAACT
>UPTC01000963.1:0-22778 GCA_900537255.1 Acanthocheilonema viteae | reverse complement strand
TAGTCCCAAAGATAATAGCATCCGTGATGCAGGTGAGAGTTAGCTATGAAAATGATCGAGACCAATACTTGTATTATTAAAGTCTATACGGCAGAGCATAGATCCGATGATCCCGTCTCCTTGTCCATTTTTTTTGCATAATAAGAAATATGTATCATTACTTGTTGCTTCCTTGTATTTCTACTACTAATGATAAGTTCAAGATTATGATTTTGTTTCGATTGATTTTTCTTACTTTGTGATGCGAAGCCTCGCACTGCCTTTGGCGTTTTTTACGGGAAAACTTCGATATATATTGCAGTTGAACAGTGCTGTCGTCATCGTCATCATCATCAAAACTCTAACTTATATATTACTTGACTATGGGAAATATTAGCAGTGATATCTTTGTCCTAAATCTTGAGGTCTTGTTCACTTTTTATCCAATTCTTTAATTAGGCGCACAAGTTTTGTTTGTACACGGTTTGTTGCGGATGACAGATTTTTTTAGAAAGTTCATAAGGTTTTAACTACTTATCGATTTGCAATAATTTTTGTAGAGGACATTCCCGACTTTGAATTTTTCTCTTTGCGCCAGATATGGAATAGAGTTTATAGAGTAAAAGTACGGTTCAAGATGACTGTGATACCTGACGTTGATATTTTTGTCTTCCGACAATTTCGGCTGGTGCTATACCTTGTAGTTAAGAAAGAAATATATTGTTAAGTTATTTCATAAAATTTTCTTTCTGAAAAAAGTGTCATGTCCAGTGAAACTTTATCAAATTCGGATTTCAACCCCAGCTACTTTATTTGTCACTCAACGTATTCATTTAAAATTTGGATTAAAAGTAATTCTTTTACTTGATTTACATCTCGTATATTACTTATATTTTCCTTATTGTTATTAATATACTTGCTCTTCATTTTTGTCCTGAGTTACTGCAATAGCTTTTTCAGAAAATGTCTGCTTTTTACGCGGTCTCGTTATATCGTGCTCACATCTTAAGCGAATGCTTTAAACCTTTTTTATTTCAAGGGAACGACTGCTCAAAGTAACATTCAGTTAGTTAATTAATATAAAGAAAATAGGGGATGCTTATCAAAGATATTTTCTAGCATTTGTTGGGGTATTTATGTTTTGAGGTCCTTTTCATGCAAGCTTCGTTGATAAAGCTGTTATCTGCTCCATTTCCTTTATTCTGTCCTTAATCTGTCATTTCCTCCCCTTTTATATGTACTTTCTTCATGCAGTAAAATTTACGATTTAAAAGTAGAACATTGACTGAAGAAGGAACTTCAAGGAAGATTTTTATTTCTTTAATGCATTAGGTCTGCCTTCCGTTTGTTTGTAACAGCTATTGTATGTTTATTATGGAATCAAACATTTTTGTTCTTTGACTCGAAATGTTGTAAGGTATCCTATAAGTTGCATCCTTCGCTTGAATGCATCGCTTTTAAGCAAAAGGATCCATATCCGATAGGCTGTTGTATCGCAAATTAAATGGTTGTCGATATACATTGACAGTATTTTGCTACAGTGTGTTATATTATCGTATTTGCTTTGATGGTTACGTATGACATTTGCGCTTCCTTTTCTCACTTGGAAGATTGTTTATAATGTGGTTTATTATGTTTATGTGATTTCATTCCAAAAGATTCTTTTATGTTGTTCGCATTTGTCGCACGTAATGATGTTTTCATGTCCTATAATTTTTTTAATACTGCTTTTTTAGCAATTCGGGTAGTTCGTCTTGTAGAGTTTAATAGTAGGGCTAGGATTTCTCATTTGAGTTGTTATTGTTATACACTTGAAAAATAAGTTAATTTCGATTGGAACGGTGTAAGATTTGAAATTTTAGGGTTCCAGTTTTCAATACATCCTTAATTTGTTATTAAAACGAAAAGGTTTTCCAAGCCCTACTTTTTAATCATCTAACCAAGTCGCAGGTTAAATGAAATTGAGAAGGGAAATGAATTTTTAGAAGTTGTCGTTGCTTTTTTTGTTTCGTATTTTTCTTTATTATGTGTTAAATTTCATATTTTTATCAGTTATTATCGTCATTGTTTTGCTCTGTTCATATGAAAGAAACTGATGTTTTTTCAAAGGAAAAGAAATCATTATCATGATTTATATTTGGATAAAACTGCTTTACCGTATTCTATGCAATTCACATCTAAACAAGACTAATAACATTCTGACAAAGTTTCAATAGTGTTTTAGAGCTTCCGTATAGTACACTATTGCAGCACTGACAAAGAAATCAAAATAGTTAAGCTGATAGAACCTCGAGGATTGAAATTTGTAGTTTAACTACTATGACATATTCCTAGCATTCTCCTCCCTCCTGCAATCATTTATCATGTAAGGTAAAAGACTGTCCAAAAATTTGTCTTCGAAATGTAAAAATTTCATTCATTTTTTATTGCGGGAGGTGTTATTTGTATGTACGGGAATTTGGTCTCAGCAAATGGGTGATGCTTGTGGTGGTCGAAATGGATGAGGATTATAGGAGGCTTTATCAAATGCACTATTTGTAAGTAAAATTTAATTAAATCGATTGTTTCCTTGGTAACGCTCAACTGTTGCGGTGTGTGATGATGATTAACGAAGCAAGTCACTGTTTTCTAACTCCAAATATCTGAATTATATCTATCTTTCCATTTCCGTCATTTGAATTTCATAGCATTGCTTTATCGAACTTGCGCTGTTCATTATCCATCTTACACCATGTTACCTCTCTTATGCCTGCACACACCAACAATTTTACCTTTTCTAGATCTGATCTCATCCATATTTCCCCTTTTTAAACTCTATGAAATTAAGATATTTTATACGATGAATCATGAATGTATATCATCATTTTCCATAAAACGTAAATATGTATCATCATCTCGTAATCTCCTCATGCGCACCTGTATTATTATCTCCCTGATGCGCATGTTTATATCATGCGGATGTTATGAAACATGGATTCTGAAACATTTTTTCATTATAATGAATGTTTTATTGAGTATATTATAATGGTGACAAGAAAAAATCAAGTGAATTATTTTTCTTTGTCGTTGGTTTCCAAAATTTTCATAATGTTTGAAAAATTTTTTTTTTAAAGAAGAAAAAATAAATAAACGAGCAAATGCAAAAATGATGCTCCTCAAGTCACATATCATCAGTAACTTTGATAGCAACAAAAACTAACTGATAAAAACAATTAATTTAAATAATAAGATGACCTGATTGATGACCGTTAACATTTTAATAAGAATAGCTAAAAATTGATACCTGCATTAAGAGAAAGAATAAATTTCCCAAATATTTTAGATAAATTCACCGACAACTGACTTTTTTTTGTGTACGGTTAGTTTGATAAATAAAGAAAGAACAAATTCAACTTTTTTAAATTTACATATTCTATTATGCAAAGAATTAACTCTCTGAGCTTACATCACACTACCCAAATTTCCTGAACTTTTTGTAGATTATTTATTTGATATGTTAATCATTAAATATTTTTGCAAGGAAGGTAAGTTCGAAGGGATAATGATGAAGGTTCAATAAAGTTTCAAATAATAGTTCATCACAAACATGAATGTTCATTACATTTGTTCATCTATCAGAAATGTTTACGGAACATGATAGATGTATGCTTTGATCGTTGACATCATTGGTTTATTCCGGAAAACTGATATACCCACATTACAAAATCAAAAAGGAAGCTTTAAAAAAATTTCAGATTACTTTTTCCTGTGTACCTTGAAATTAAAAAAAAATTTAAGACATAAAAGATAATTAATAACATCAATTCATTTTATGTACCAATTGTTTCGACGTTAATAGCCAGTTCAGTTGGTAGCAGCAAATTAATTGTATTTTGAGTGGTAAACCTCTACATAACTGAAATTCAGCTAATTAAATTAGTTAAACTTTTACACAGCTTTAAAATTGTGCTGAACAAATTAAATAATCAAAATGAGTGGACAGCTTGTCCAAATTTGATCTAATATAATTTCACTACCAATTTTGATCTGTAAAATGAAATTGTATCAATAAACTTTGTAGAAATGATTCAACGCCATACCAAATTTTCAAATTTTTTCTTAAATAATTTTATATGAGAAATTTCCAAAATTAATTAAATCTAATTTCCTAAATCAGTTTCAAAGAAGTTTGGGCATTTTCAGTAAAAAGAAAAAATTATTGGTCGCAAATGTTATAAAATACATTCAACCTTAACTTTACAGCTCAACTAACAATTCAAAATTCATTCAATAAAAGAGTGAAGGAAAAAGAGGAATTTATTCCTTTTATGAAGAAATCATACAGAAATAATTTCCACTTTCGAGAGTTGCATAAATTCTGATGTTTACTGTGTGGTAACCATTTCTAAATAAATATTTGTTGCAGGAGGAATAAGATTTGATTTGCCGATCGAAGTAGGAAAGGAGAATGAAAGGCTAACACTGCGACCTGTTCTTGGTCTTTTCAGTTTCGCCGCTTCGTTCGGCTCTCCTTCCCTCCTATGAAACGCAAGTCGGATCAGCGTCCTAACGGAAAATCAAAAGCTGACCAGGTGGAAGACTTGTGATTTTGTTGTTTATACGTTTTCAACAACAGCAAATCCGAGCTCTCCACCCGGAGGCATTCCGGTAAACCTTACAAGTTAATAAAATTTTACTTTATCCATTTAAGATATCAATTCAGTTCACCTCATTCTTATGATTACTAGAGGGTGACAAAAGATGACAGATCAATTCCAAAATTGTAAGATATTTCTATTTTCTTTCCTTCCACTGCACCACTAAAACTATCCCCCTCTCACATACCGCACTTGAAAATTCGGACCATTATTTTGCTTGCTAACTTTTTCCGTTAACTGACCCCTTTTCTTTGCAGTTGCTAAAAATCATTGCTGGTTTGACAGGTTTGACAGATTTATTTTGCTATACAACTGTATTGCTGGTGAATAATGAAAATTGGAATTTAATTACCATGTATGAAAGTGAAGACATCTTACAACGTCAATATCAAATACAGCAAATATATTTCCCACAACTAATCCTATATCTTAAATTTAAATCAAGTAAGATGACTGTGTTAAGCGTATTATTTTGCATGAATTTGAAGAGAATCTTTATGACGTTCCAATCCTAAACGTTTTTGAATAGAAAAATTCTTGATTAAAATTTAGGAATGCAAAGACTTTCAGTTTTCTTAATGATGTAATCAAGCAAATCGACATTCTCCTCAAATAACATGAGATAAGCGCTTAGAGTGCATATTTACATCTTGTATTCTTCCTTCCTAGATTTTTGAACAAAGGTTTGAAAACGCCGCAAAATTATAGATAAATGAACAGAAATGGCAGCGGAATTGGATGACATAAATATACAAATGCATAAGTAAACTAATCAGTATTACATAATTTAACAAACATAAAGTGAACAACGTGTTATCCACCAGTGGCAATCATTAAAAATTAATGATATTTTATAATGAACCATATTTTAAACTGAAATATACAGAATCATGTAGCATTCAGTATAAAGATGATAAGCCTTTCTTCCTAATTCACCGATAGCTTCTTAATTTATATAACATCATTCCTGACAATAATCTCATTCCTCCCTCGTCGCTTTATCGACCTTTCTAGTATTGTAAAAATAATTATACCTTTGAAACTTTATTCCATTTTTCATCTTTAATTTTTAAAATTGAAAAGTGTGTGGTAAACCGAATCTATTCATCTAAATCAATGTGGTAAATTCAAATTATTCAACAAATTTTATGTCTCTCAATGTGAAATAAATTACAAATACAGAGAAAAACGATTACTATGCATAGCTGGTTTTCAATTTTGAGCATACACAGGCGAGTCGACAATTCGTAGCACGTCGCCTTCTTGGCGTGACACGTTCGGCAGGTGATGATTCACTGGTTGAATAGTGTACAGTGATCAAATTTTCTAACGTTTCTAACATTTCTTCCATATGTTCGATTTGTTGCTGGGTGATACATGGCTCACCGTTTGGGAACGTACGCTCAAGCGCTGCGCAACGTCGCATTTCAACCACACATGCATTTACACACCCAATAAACTGTGATGCATGACGCGTAAATTCAACACCTGAACTATACTTTGGACAAAATATTGATCAATTGATAGCCTTTTGAAATTAAATCAATGTCAAACTTAATTAAGAAACTTGAATACATCATCTGAATTAACACAACTCTGAGCATTCATCTGTACCGTAATACTACGTAAAGTCTTATCAAATAACTTAAAATGATGTCATTTTTTTAATTCTGATGATTCGTCTACTGAACAGAAATCAATATTTTCAATGATAAAAAAAAGGCCTTTAATATGAGACAAGCTATATAATCTATCTGAGATTGTAATAGAGTGAAATTAAAGGTAATAATTAGAGACATTCAGTGAAAACCTTTAATAATAATAATATAAATAGCTCGGATTTTTTAAATAGGTGATAAATCTAAGCCTTTTAAATTGCACTTACCTTCATGACGCAACTGAGGCAGAATGCAACTCTTGGCTGCTTCACAGGCTCTAATACACGCTCGACCAAATGAATCTACATCATTACGAAGTTGCATTCCATCCTGCCCTGTTCCAATACATTGAACGACATTTCGAAATTGCGCCAGTTGTACATTAGAATCATGTACCAGCTTAAATAAAATGAATTAATTATACTATACAATAGATCATTTTCATTCCTATCAATATATGACGATACATGTTGCTTAAACATTAAATAATAAATTCTTTAGCTAATCACATATTGATCACACTAATTCATTCTTATCTTTAATCAGTAATGAATGATTCATCCTATTGTGACTTTCTTTCAGTTATTTATCTCTTCACATCATTACTCCACTGTTAGTGTTAATTATCATTACAGTGATAAATAATGAGAAAATGAGAAGGACGAGTGGTACCTCTTGCAGTTTCCTTACACTTGAGAGAGAATGCTGTCGCAGTTTGGAGGCCATTCAACATTCCAAGCAATAGTGGCACTGATGCTGTTATTACTATTGCTGCTGTTGCTGCTGCTGTTGCTGCTGCTGGCGCTAATAACGGCTGCGAATCATTGAGCTTATCTTATCGATCGTGAGAGAAAGCATTTTCACATCCTGACAGCAGCAAATAGCAGTACCACTAATCTTTTTTTCTTTAGTGCAGTTCCAAAAGCAACTGTTCCACGATGACCTATCTTCTCATGTCACTCCTCTGCATCTGTTTGTCCTTACCATCCAAGCATACATCATATATATGCATGCATATGCCTTACGAAGTTAGGCTTCGGAATTGACAAATGATTCAAATCCAACACTCACTATGACAGTGAAATGTTCCATACTTAATATTTGGCATATTTTCATTTGGATCAATTAACATCTTCGTTATCACTGATCCTCTCATTGTTTCCTCTTACTATCTGATGTATCCACTATTTGCACCATATCCGTTTTAGAGTGAACGTGAAAAAAACCGGAGGGAAACGTGTCTAACGCTTCGATGTTTAGAAAAACTAAATTCGGCTGAGCACCTAACTCACCAAACCGAAAACTTAGCATATTGATATCACATGGTCATTTTTTATTCACAGTGTACAAAAATGTGAATGTAAAAGTTAACGGTGAGATAATGAAAATGCCTCTTTTGGAGAAAGCATATTGTTTGAATCAAAATAGTCCAATTGCGGCTGGCTTCAAGGTTGCTTAATTACCATGTATGGATAATCTCAAGCATTGTAGAATTTTACTAAAATGCACTCGGGACCAAAAGAACCAACAACTGGTAGGCACAAACTATCAAAATATATAAGTGACAATTTAAAAAATGATAGAATTTCAACGAACAATATAATGTAAAGTTTAATAATTAAATTTAGTCTTAAATTCTGGGGAACGATATCTGTATTACGAATTGAAAGTGGATCCTATCCTAGAAGGAGTTCATGTCTTAAAATAAAACATATCACTGAGCGTGTATTTTCCATAACTCTTCAAGAAAAATACCGTCTCCATGCTTATTTATGATAAACCAGAAAAATAAAAAAGAAATAAAGGTTTGCAAGACAAAAAGAAAGGATTTTTTAGTCGAAACATTCCTGCATTCCTTAAAGCTGTATGACCATTCATTTGAAAAAAAAAACCAAAAAATTTCTGATCTATGTGCAAATTTATTTATATACATAAGGCGTTCTACACGCTGAAGATAAAAACTGATTTGCTAAGATGTCCTTATACGAATATTCAAAACATTCCGCGTCCCTACTAAGAACGATTGATTCTTAATTTTCCATAGAGATGTCATCATGACAACTATCACTGCTGCCACTGCCATCACCATCGTTATTATCATAATAATCTTCAATATCATCATCGTCATCCGAATATTCGAAAAACACGGGTTCCTCTACATCCCTAGGGACACGTTTTGTCGGTAGTTTAAAGTGCGGACCCCATAAAATTGGAATTAAGGGTTTGTTAAATTTCTTCGATTTTTGTTCAAGACTACGCTTCCATTCATTTGCCTGAAATGACTGAAATGGTTGAGGCGCAAACTTTAAGCTAATTTCTGGCTTCTAGTTTAGGTTTGTATCAAGTTGGGATTTGAAATTTATGATTGTCTTCAAGGAGATGAGAGCTGAATTCTTACTGAAAAACTGATGAAATTTGAATTCGCAACACAGAGGTTGCTTGAGTAATTTTATTATTTCTCCGCTAAGATATCCGTAATAAGTTCATGGTTCATTTGAAACGGATTTCAAAAACCGAACTATCATTTTTGAAATCCATACCGCAGATTGCCGTAGCAAAGCAAAATTTGGTAATAATCACGCATCTTTCGATACCTATACAGACACCGATAACGATAAAAACAATAATAAAAAAGACTAAGGCGATGAAAACTTAGACCAGTTCAAATTTAGTTATAAATAACTTAGACCTACCCATGGTTAGTTCTTTTTCCTTCCAATGTTCACTCATAAAATATATCACGGCATCAATTATTAATGCATCTATTATTTGCAATCCATAGTTAAAAAAGATTAAGATGGTTCAAAACATAAAACTTAAAATCAGGAATTTTGTAAAATTGCAATCACTAAAGTTAATGACAAAAATAGCAAGAATAACTCTGCATCAACCACTCAAAAATCCTAATTCAAATAATTTACCACAGCTCTGAGACGTTCTGCACGTTTATTAGAGTCTTCACGACGTTCCAGACGATCTTGTTCATCTTCACCCTCACCTTCTGACAGATATCCATGCTGCACAATAAAACCGTCACTACCGGTCGATTGATCAGAATCCTAAAAAGCTGAAATATTAGGGATCTCAGAATTTAATAGAAATTTATTGCTAGCAGGAATTTTATTCCAATTCAACGAAGACTTCAAATAAACTGTTACGGCTTTGTCAGAGTAGCAGAAAGCATCAATGTGTGGGCATCTCATAAATCAAAAAGTAAAAAGTGTTGTACTTCAAAAAATATCAGCATTGTAGATCATAATAAACATAAACTTCCTCCATATCTTACAGTGACATATAAATCTAGGTTCCTGAGACATATAATTTCATTTACAACCACAAAGATTTTTATGTAAGTTTTGCAAAACATTCATTAACTAACAATTATCTAGACCTGAAAACACAACCTCCTCTTCTTCACTCATTGTGCTTTCGTCACAATCATCACCTTCTGGAATTTCCCACTCCTCGTCTGAATCCACTTCATAGTCTAATATCTACAAAACAAGATTGATGTGAGATTTTTGCCTACAAATACTTGACAATTTAAAATGAAAAATTCGGAAATTATGAAACCAATGTTGAATCGATCCAGATACCTCTATGTCTTTGGCGAAAGGTTTCCTGCCTGTTATAACAGCGCTTCGTTTCCTCCATGTTCCGTAATAAGGAGGCCTCCAGTTATCATGAAATTGAAATAGTTTGGCTCGATTTAGTTTTCTAAAAAAATATACCAACATATGATATTGAAGAAGAATAGGACTATAAAAGAAGAATAGGACTCTTTATATTTTGAAAGAAGAATAGAACTATAAAAATTGCTGATACCCTTACTTTATATAAATGTCAAAACACGACTTTAAACAGCGTATTACATCCTAACCAACCGAATAATACTAAGTGCTGTTTGGCACATTTATGGCAGATTTATCGCTTAAAAACTTTTAAGTCTTCTATCATGAGTTATATTACAATAAAAAGGAGTAAGACCTAATCTTGAAGAAAAACAATAAAGAGCAATAAAAACTCAAGAAAACTAACATTTTCTCAACTGTACGAGGTTTAACAGTCGACAAATATAGCCTTTCCTGTAATTGATCAATCAGTAACAATGTCAGCGTCAACTATAAAAAGGAAGTGAGCCGTATATATCGGAAAGTAAATATTAAAGTTTTGCTACAAAATAACCACAGAATTAAACGATGAACATGTTAATACACACGATTGGCTGCACTTCCAATAGCAAACTATCATGAACTTCTTTCGATAACGGTTTGCGTCGAAATATTGGTGCAAGTGACACTCCTTGTTTGCAGAAAAACGGTAAGACATTAAGCACCGATGACGTTTGCACTGCTTCAGATTCTCTTCTTGTCTCTCTCCTCTTATCAAAGAACGAGAGAAAACGATCTGATTGGCGCTTCTTTTTAAGTTCTATCACCTGCAACAAGAAAACGAGTTTTATATACACATATATATATTTCAGCTTTTTTATACAAAATTACTTCAATCGACCTCCTCTTTTCTCCTCTTCATTTCACGTCTTTCTTCTTCGTACCTTCGCTTTTTTTCACGCTCTTGTTCTTCTTTTTCCTTCTTTTGTTTCCTGACTTCCTCTTCCACTCTTTTTCGCTGTTTTTTTTCTTCTTCCTCTTTTTTCTTTCGCTCTTTCCTCTGCAGGTTCTCCTTCCGCTTCTTTTCCCTCAATTCTTCTCGTTCTTTTTTTCGCCTCTCTCTTTCTCTGCAATTAAATTTTATTTGTATCGCCCAGCTTCTTTAGAGAATGTGTAGTCATCAAGGTTCTTTCCCTGAATGAAAGTTTAGACTGATAATACTAAGTAGCTATAGAAAAATCGAAAAAATTAACGAGAAAATGATACTTTTGCGCTTCTTCTTTCTTCAGCTTTTTCCCTTCTACAGCAGCTTCGCAATTTTTCTGAAAGAGTTCAGCAGTTAAAAATGTTACACAGTAGTTATAAATAATTCTAAGCATAAAAAAGATATCAGAGTCCAATGAATTATTTTCTGATTAAGATTCAAGGTAAAAGTTAACTTCCAACACAAATCTACTTTAAAAAGAGAAAGCACAAGCATAAAATAGATAAACACCTGCAGCTGATAATCTCCACTCAAAGGCTGGAATTTATGAAAAAACTTCCAAAAAATGTATTTTTATTTCGATTTTAGGAATTTTAAGCGTCCATCCGCAGAGTTCATAACAACTTTACCATCTTCTTTGCAGCAATTCTTCTTCGTTCTCTCATCCTTTTTTCTTGTTCAGCCAACTGCTTTACTGTTAATTTTCGATATCGGCGTATAGGTCCATGTACCTTTTTTTTGTGAGGATTTCCAGTAATAGAGTCTGTATCACTTATTTCAATTACCTAAAGCATATAAACAATTTCAGCGGAAGATGCAAAGACTTTATTCTTTAGACAAATTACTGTTACATTTTTAAAATCACTTACGAAATCAAACTAAAAAGTTTTGAAAGAGATTTTCATAACATCTGCTGAAGTTCACATATTCCGCTATGATTTTTAAATTCCTTGAGAAATTCTGAAAATTTATACCTCATCAGGAGCATGTTTCCCACGTCTAGACGAAGTTTTCAGACGATCGATCTGAAATCTTCACTCTTATGAAATGATATTACATATCTCCGAAATATTACAAAACACTTCCTATTTTCATATTAATTCGGTTATTCTTATAGCACGAACAAGTTATGAGGAAGCATAATAGAATTTTCCGAAAGCTCAATTATCGATTAGCAATAAAATAATTAGTGACTAGATTAAAGAAATGATTAGATAATATTAAAATAACTCATCTCAGACAACTATATTGAGTTGCCTGAGGCTGCTTCAGTAAAACAACAGGGGCACCCTTCACGATATGGCGTTTAATTTTCTAAATTTTTACAAAATATATGAATTATTTTGTCTATACTTACGGTGTAGGCGACAGCATCGACCACTTCGCGAACAAAATCGCTAACTTCATCGGCGATTACTTCATCATTGTATCGTTGTACTTTTCTGTCAGAACATCGTTCCGTTAAATGATTCTTTACCTCAGTTTCCTTATTTTCTTTATGATCTCCATTCACATCCATTTGCAATTATTGTTTCCTTTGCAGAAAGAATAAAACAGCTTTAGGAAAGTGAACTGACGAATAATCGAGACAAAAAATACTAATTTATGAGAAAATCGATAATGAAATTATCTGACACCAGCTTTCGGTTTCAGAAAATTCCATGTACAGAACACACAAACCACATAAACTGACAGTTTAATAACAATTGTTGTGAGATAAAACGATGAAAAAAAAGTTCAACGTAATGCAAAGAGCAGAATATCCGCCATGAGAGATACATCCACCCTGTCATACATCAAAGAGCCGTTTCCAATCATTTAAATTTTAAACTTTCCTCCTGGCGGAACCATCCAACTGAAGTGGCGCTACGAAAATGCTCATCCACACGTGTGAAAAATGTATTGGAAGATGAATGTGAGCGAGTGATTTATTGATTACTTCGAGAATGTTTCACTTTAACTTTAATCTTGTTAACAATGTTAACTCTTTAGTGACTCCTTTGATTGCCATTATTTCCATTTAGGTTAAATGTACTCTGAAAATGCGTTTGTTATTGGGGAAGTATGATAAGAGAGACTAATCGTATCAGAGATAGTGTTATGTAGAAATGAATAACTTTTATGTTAGTAAGCTTACCGCTAAAATCTTTTTTCTTACCTTCTTTTGCAGCAGCTTCCTCACCCTCATCTATTGAGTCTCTCGGATCTTTGCATCATACACAACAGCCGCTTCAAACTCTCTCAGTTGCTCTTAATTCGAAAGACCATGGCAACGCTTTTCCATTCATATACATCACTAGTATAAAACTAATGGCTATCATTGCTTTCCAGTTTTGAAATTTTTTCTAAATGACCTCTGGCTTCAATTAGGGGGATTTTTATATCACTGAATACAAATCATTGGAAAAACACATAATAGAGTCATGAATATGTTAAGGCTTGGTTGCTTGATATATATTTTTTTGAAAGTGTGAAATAACTTATAGTTGATATAATTGAACTTATATTGGAAGTTACATTTACATTTTTGTCATTCTCAACTATTGAATTTAAGCTGAAGGCATTCATTTCCTTCCTCCTTCGTTCAAAGAAACTGAAACTGTTTTTTTGCAATCACATTTATGCATGTGTGTGTGTAAATATTTGTCTGTCGTCTGTATGTGAATGTGTATGCAAAAATTTTATATATTAAAATTAGAAGATTTTTTTTAATGAGAAAGGGGCTAAATTGTTATCTGTCCAGAGAAAAGTTTCCTTAAATGTTCAGTTTTTTCTATTTGTTGAGCGAAAGCGCAAATGAGTGCTAATGCGCGTCACTGATATTTCAGAGAAGTAGAGACAATCGGGTTGTTGCTCCAATTGAATGCCCGCTATTCGTTATGTATGTATTCGAGCAAAACTATCTTTATAATCAATGATCGAGTTAGATTTTGCATATGCGAAACAGAGCTCACTGTTCATTTGAAGGTAATTGAACGGATGAAAGTTATCTGCCCATTTATTACATTCATTATCACCTCTTATCCTTAATTATTTTCAATGTTTACAAGGAATTGATGCGATTTTCTAGGATTCAAAATAGTACATGCAATACCTTGTTACTAATAAAAATACGGAAGAAGCAAAAGTGATGATATATATTTTTTTGAAATGCAAAGAATACTGATGTAGTTCCTTATTACTGTTTACTTTAGCGTAGAGATGATTGCGTTTCGAGACTGCTACAATTTAATTATTTATTTACCAAAAGAACTATGCCCTTTTTGAAATTGTATATTTACTCCAATTCTTTCTAAAATTTCTTTTAAATATCGATTGAAGTTTTCGAAATTATAATCCCGTGATTTCAGTTAAAAGGATCATATGTTAGTTTTTTAAGAAATATGTTTTAAATTTTTAGCATGAAAACTTTTAAGCTAAAGTTATACATGAATTATAAGGTTAAAATGGAATTTCAATCCATTTTTGCAACGATCATTGTTCATGCGATGTAAAATTTCTGTTGCAAAATAACAACTGCTTCTTCTTGAACAAATTCAAAAAAAACTTTGCTTTGAGGCATGTAATCCTTCTCTTCTCAGTTTATCCAATGAATGAATTTGCATTTAAAATGAATTACAATTCTGCATTAATTACAAAAGTTGTTTAATAGTTTGGCACTTGTTTCGAAAAGAAATGAATAAATGTGTTGGATACAAAGCTGCCAAGGAAATTTTAAAAAATAAGTATACGAATGATGGCCTAATTTTGCAGTGATAGGAATTGTTTGTTTCGTATTTATCTGTTGATTTGTTAAGCTTCCTTTATGAATTTTAAGGGTTAAATTCCTCTTCTTTCCGTTTAGGAGCTCATTTCTCTTTTACATAAGCAATGCGACCTTATCCTTTCAATAAATCAGATAGAGGAATTTCATTAATTTTTCAAATGATTTAGATTCATTGTATATTTTGCTTCAAAAATAGGAACATCCATATAATCTCTGACCAATGCATTGTAAATTAAAAGCTTTTATTAAATGACAGAAAGTTTTTAACACATTTTATTGCGAATAGGAATATCACTTATTTCGAGGATCAAAAAAACACTAATATACCCCCATGAATTTTCCAAAAGATCGTAGTCACCTCCTCCTATCTACTTTATTTGAGAATTTATTCATTATCGGTTATATCAGTTAATTGATATAATGTTTGCTTCGTAAAAATCTAAAATAGTGAGAAAAAAATGCCGGAGGAAAGGAAGAACAGGGAAAAGGAATTAAACTCCTTCCAATTGATCGCTTACGTACGCTATTAGCACGGCATACAAACATAAAAATAAACAGATCAAAAATGAGATAGAGAGAAATGCTTAGGAGAGCTGAGTGTTAGAGTGTAAACAACCCTATTCAATGACAAAATAGTTTTATCATTTAAGCTTACTTTTCGGCTAATTTCTGTTGAAATTTCTGTAGCAAGTTTAATTGTCACGTCACCGACACTTTAGTGTACGCGCTTTATCTGTCATGTATGTTTCACTAACAGTGAATATGTATGTTAGTGTCGTGATGTATGTGTGTGATTGGTGCCGTGTGCCGTCCGTGACGATAGTAGTGTTCGAACGACGTCATCAATTCGTTGCCCGCCGTGATATTGGCGATGCTTGCTACTCCTGCCTTCTGCTTTTCAATCCTTCCTTCTCAACTTCCTCCGTCCACACATTCCACAGGTTATCAATCCTACCGCCTGTCGCCTTCTTAAACGATCTTAATTTGTTTTTTGTTTAACTAATTCACGTGTTTCCTTACCATAGTAGTAGTAATGATGAAAGAAATTCGTTCTCTGAAAGGCAGTTGTTTATTAATAACTATGTGGATAATCTTTTTTTAGCTTTGTTGCTTGCATGGATGAAAGGTAATTAGTTTCTCAACATTACGGCAAACCAAACTTTTATTTGTGCGTAAGCCCATCAGATAGGCAACAAGACTTTCTCACTTTACCTATTTGGCGTTAATAGAACAACGCCATCATCACGAATTATTTCTATCGATTTTAATGAAATATTGTTTGGTATGGCGTATGTTCTGTTTTGTGTAATGCAATACGATTTTTAATCACGAAAGTCCATAAATTTCATTAAATCTTGTTGCTAACTTTTTTTTTTTCATTGAAGAAACCGACAGGATTATTTGCTTTTATTTTTGAAACTGTGATCTTTGGAAGAGATAATGTCAACTATTGGGAATGATGAAATTAATAATTAATAAAAATGGAAAAATTAGCAGATTCTAAAAAATTACATACTGGCTAAAAATTTCATTTAACTTCATTTCTTTAATAGATTTCGTCTTCACAAACAAAACTGATCATTTCATTAATACGATAACCATTTACCTAATCCAAATGAGGGAAGGAGGCAGACCTCACGATATAATATTAGAAGTATTGGACGGGCCTTTATGGGCAATGAAGGAACTAATAAAGCTAAGCTAAGGCCTTTTGTCAATGTGTGTATGTCTGCTGCTGTGTGTGAATCACGTGCGTAGGCTGTATGCGAACGCATGGTGCTATTCTTAACCTCGATATGGTAATGTGTATCTATGGATGTGTATTATGTGTATTTGTATGTGTGTGCATATGTAAACAAATATTTATATATATATATATATATATGCATGCATGTGTATGCTCGGATTACTGCTGAAGTCGAAAGAAAGGCAGTGCTTTGACTTATTATTTGGAAATGTTGATCGATGTATGTTACTTTTAAACAGTGGAAAGAATTGACTTAACCATTATGATGGTCAGCTTTTTCTTCAATTAACTCATCGGAACTCTTTACATAACTTATTGTCATTGTTAATTGTAATTTAATAACCATGTATGTATTTTGTTATCATTGATGTGGTCATTTATCCTATCCATTGAGCATAAGAAGCCGTTTGAAATTCTAAAAAATAAAAAAAAAAAGAGAAGCTATTAACAAACCATTCATATATTCCTTTCCCTTTCACTGTTAGCCAATGATTTCTCATAGGTGTCTAAATGTCACCAGTAGTTATCAGCACTATCTGCTTGGATTTTACTTCTGGAAGAAATTGAGCTTGCACTAAAAATCTGCCCTCATTCTCTTTCTCCCTATTTTTCATAGCTTCTCTCAGCGTTAGCAGTCTTTTTGAACGGCTCATTTGAGAGTCTTATCCAGTTGTCGAGAATCACATGATGCTTACTGCTTACTGCTATTGCCCATTATTTCTGCGTCATCTCCTTTATAACTTCAACTTATTATCCTTCCTATCATTCATTACATCTCAGGTTTAATTTTGCTTTAGAGCTCAGCTGTCACTGTTTATTGGCACGTTGAAAACTGATAGATTGTTGCATACATTTAGCTGGTATTATCGATATTATGATGGATGACAATGACGACAACTTCAACAAGCCCGGGCAGCACATACATATACAGACACAGACACATCATCATCATTATCATCACCACAGACACACATTATTACTATCATCATCATCATCATCATCATCATTTTATCGACATGTAAAGCACATATGTATTTCGATATACTGGGTATGTTATGTTATTATGATTCTTTATCGATCTCATCTCTATTAGCTGTTTAGTTTTAGATGTATAGCACTATTGCTTGATTGATTCTATTGACCTGTATGATCGATTTCAAACATCACTCCTCTTATATGTAAAATCAATTATTTAATTTTCTCTATTCATAGTAATGATTATACTTTTTCGTATTTATTAATTTATTTGATCACTTTTTGCTGCAAATTACATCTTGTAATTTCAATTAGTTCCGGTATGCTGTTATTGATTTTACATATAAGAGAGGAGTGATGTTTGAAATAAATTCAACATGTTACTTTATCATATATAAAGCAAGTTGTTTTCCGGAAAATGATATGGTGCAAATTGGGTACGACAATATGGGAATGCGGTAATACATTAATAGAGTTCATGTATGGAACAGTTTTTAAAATGAAAAAAAAAAAAGAGAAAGCAAAAAAGAAATTTCGAAGCATATTGACTTTCTGGAGAAATTGACGTCATTTTCTAAGACATTGTATGGTTATATGCACAATGTGGCAATCATTGAAAGATACAAATCTCTATCTGTCATCAGTGCTCTCATTCTGTGAGAGTTCCATATTTTTTTTTTTCAGCTAATGGCTTATTAATTTTAATCTTGTCGAAAACTAAATTATCAAATCTTAATCTTTTAATGTTGTTGTTTTCAGTGAAATTTCTCTGTGATTCATGATTTCTAGCTATCGTGGACTGCTTCAATGATTTTTATTTAGCTCATTTTCTCAACAAATTTCTCAACAAAAAAGGATATGGAAACATTTTGTTGAAAAAAGAATGTATGGTTGCTTATTTTATATCCTATTCATTTTGCTGATATAATAAGAATTAATAATTGGTAAAAAGGTAAGAAGATCTTTTTTTCATCATTTAGTTTTAAGAATATAGAAGTATGCACTTTATCACTTTTATAGCACATATAGCACTAGAATCAATTGGCATATTTGTGACAGTATTACTACAGTGATATTATTGTTACTCATCTCTATCAAAACTGTCATTCGTTGGTGAGATCTGTAACCATCTATATGATTATTTGAAACTTCTGAAGCATTGTATTGCTGTCACAATTGAATAGCCGTAGTCAGGTGATCCTTTTAGAAACAAAATCAATTTATCATTTTCAAATTATCTGCAATTACAAACTGAAATTGTATTGTACTTTTTATTGGTTTATTTTTCCTGAATTGTTTCCACAAATATTTGTTCATTTTTCTAATGACAATAGTAATAACGTCACTGTTGTAGCTATAATTTTCAATTTATAATGTTACAGTACTGTTATTAGTTGCTATTTCTTTCCACTAATTCGGTCGTGATTTAATTTTCAATTTGTGTTGCTGTGAAAATTTCATTAGAATCAACCATTTCTAGAACTTTTTCTTCTTCTCCTTCTTTTGCTCCATCGTGCTAATTTATTTAAGCATACTATTTAGCGATAACCTTTATTTATCTGTCCATTTTTCCATGTCCTTGCTCAGAATGGCTGCATCATTTTTAGCATAGATTAATCAATATCATTTCTATTCAATGTCACAGCAAAATTAGTAGAAATTATCAGAAAATTAACTTCGAAGAAACATACTGCTTGAACATTGGATTTTTCCCGAACAATCCATTACATTTTCTGGCCATCTTTACTTTTAAGACTTTAGAGAGTACCATTTAAGACTTTGAAGGCGTCAGTTGAGTCTCAATCACTCGTTCATATTCAACCATCTAATGATTATTTTCGTTCAATGACAGAATTATTGGTTGTAAAAAATCTTGCCTTCGTTTAATACTACTAATATTCAGAAATGTGAACGCGAAAAGTAGAAATAGGCATTATTATATATAGATAAGTTAATCTTATAGTGAAAGGAAGTGGATATAATATGGAATTGGAATACTTTGAAAGTGTGTGCTGAACCGTTGGAGATTAGCAAAGCCACTGGAATTGTATAATTGAACGGATTTAAAATTTTGTTGTTTTCGTAACTGTTCTAATCTGATATGCCATCATTCTATTTGATTTAGGATATCTCATTCTAAGCTTCTTATGCGATCAGTTTGTGATATGGATTAAGATTAAGAGATTTCATAGTAAAGATAACACAATGATCGATTTTTAAAAGAAACAGCCTAGAGGAAATGCATTTCAGTAGCACTTATTAGTTATGGGATCCAAGAGTCATTGTTGCGCTCGTTGTTATGAGAATCGAGATCGCGCAAGTGAAGATAGATAACGTGGGACAATTGGGCCTAGTCCTAATTGCACCTTTAATGAAAAACGCAAGCAGTTTGGTAAATATGAGCAGTAACGATTTTACAATTGTTGTACTCAGGAACTTTTGTTGTAATGTATGAAAGGTTCTTTCGAACTTGATGCTATTTGAACTCTTAATAAGCTGGAAAATATTGAAACATTGAGAGTGAATGTACAGTTATGATGTGGAGATGCTTGAAATTCTCCACCAGATACTGTACCATTACTGATTAAAGTAAAGCTAATAATTTACCAACAATGAATTCGTTAAGTCAATATATTAATCTTATCAATATACCCATCCTTGAATCATGATTTGATAGCATGATGCTATCAGGACACAACTATATTGTTCAGGATGATGACCGTAGTGACTTTGACGATCAAATGACCGAACATCTTCCATATACTCTTTTTTATATTTTGTTAACATTGAAAAGTTTATGACTTCGATGATTTGGTACAATATTCTTTGTGATTACTATGGACCATCGAAAATATATGATTTATTGATTGCCCATAAGATATTTTTCCTTATCTATGTAATTAGGTTTAAAAATGTGACTTAAAAAAAACACTGTAATCTTCCATTTCTCACGTTTCCCATTTTTATTTCGATTAAAAGTGATCTTTACACTTTTATCTTCTTTACAACTAACATTAAAGATTTGCATGAAGTTAACTTGGATTCTTGATAAATGATCATAGCAGATGAAATCCCAACGTTTCCTTTTTCCTTCTAACCAATTTAGCCTTCCTATTATCCTGAATTAATTCTGACTCAAGAGATGTCAAAATAGTCAAGCAAAGCTAGTATTAAATTGAATTGTTTAAATTTTGCAGGTGTAAGTGATAAAACAACAAAGCAATCGGTGCAGCTGTTGGATATTTTTTAATGATTTGCTACTGACTATCACAATTTTTTCAGTATATTTGAATTCTCACTAAACAGTTGCTGATTGAAAAGTTTGACTGAAGTCAGTATGGGGCGTAAAAAGATTCAAATTACAAGGATCCAAGATGAACGTAATCGACAGGTTTGCTTATGGGCTTTTTTTTTCAAATTGTTTGGAAAAAGCACTAAGACTTCGTAGATTTCGAAGGCGCATGGATCTGTAAAACATTGTTGTATGTTTTTTTTGAATGTTTTATGTTCTTCAGTTATTTAGATATTCCTATTTTGTCTCCTTACAGGTAACGTTCACCAAAAGAAAATTTGGCTTAATGAAAAAGGCCTATGAATTGTCAGTGTTGTGCGACTGTGAGATAGCTCTCATTATCTTCAATTCAACGAATAAACTATTCCAGTATGCTAGCACTGATATGGATAAAGTTCTTCTGAAATATACCGAATACAATGAACCGCATGAGAGTCGAACGAATGCCGATATCATGGAAGCTTTGCAAAGGAAGGAAAGCAAATCGGGCGGAGTGGAATCAGATGAAGATTCCCCAGGTTCGTTAACTCCGAATTTACCGAATGGAACTTCTTCAAGTAGTGTTGCACCAGCTACTGCATCCGTTACTAGCAGTACGTCTAGCATGGATTTCAACGGGGTCACAAATATAGCACAACAAATTTTCAACTCAAATGTATTCCTCTCCCATTCAGCAGCCATTTCTTACAATAGTTCGCAAGATTCAACCGCTGCCATCGCTTCCTCTTTGAGTCGACCGCAACAAATGGAACCGATCAAATCGTTAGGTTTCCCCTCGACAAGTTCATTCTTGAATTATACCGATTGTTCCTCCAGTCCACGACCTGTAGTCGCTGTAACAGCCAATAATAGTGGAAATTGTGCCGGCAGTCCGGTTTCTTCTTGCGAACAGCACATCAATATCAACAGTCAGCCAACACAGAATGACACGCAGCTACAACTCGTGCATTCTGAAACTGCCGTCGTAACTCGAGGATACACGATAACTTCTGATTTGAGGCGAACCTCAAACACTGGTACACGAACCAATTCAGGTGATTTGAACCAGGAACAGCAACAGCATCTTAGTATCGCTGGTTTCAATACTTCCTCGTGGTTAGCTATGCAACCAAAACCTTATATCAAAAATGAACCCAATTCACCACCTGAAAAAAGAACACGAATCGATGGTTGGCAGGCTCAGACCATAACATGATATTTGTAATTAGTTCATTGAGATTCTTATTTCCGAAGTGTTGGCCAACATTTGCTGCTTGCTTCGAGAGTGGATATTAATAGGCATAGCTTTTTTCGCACCAAATTCATTACATACTGTTCAACCGATTTTCTTAAAATATCCAAATTAAGTAGTTAAATCACCAGCAGATGTTCAAAAACAATTTCAAGCTGCTAAAATGTGTCCATTCAATAAAATTATGCAAGTTTTCCATTCATAATTTTCAAATTTACTTCATTGCTATGAAAATAATAAATTTAAAATTATCAAACTTTTTGAGAAAGATCAGCTTGGTACTTTTTGTTGTAAATGAACTTTTTTTTACACGTGCTTTATTCTCATCGTCCTGGTGTTTAAGTAAGTTTGCCTATCGGTTTCTTAATTCAACTTCGCACGCTCAGACTGTCTTTGTAAATTATAAACTTTAAACGGGCCGCTAGCAATTATTTCATATTTTTCTTCATACAATGATTTTTCATCAATTATCTTTCTTATTTGTATTAAGATTTTAAATTAGTAAGAACCAGTAAGAAAAAAGGAACATTTTTATGCAGCGTAAGCAATAAGGTTACATTCAGTTTTGATATGACATTAATTATTCTTCGGACATCCTAAAAACTTATACCCAAAAACTCACTGATGAATTATAGGAATTATTGAAAATTTTAGAAAAATACTTTCATTAGTTTTTCAAAAATTTTTAACAAAATTACATCCTTTCTTCCTAAACAGTTCAAAAAATCTTAACTAAATCCCCATTTATTCCGGCACCCTCATTCCTATTGGACATTGTATGTGACACTTTATCATCCCATAACATGTTCAAAAGTTAAGAAAGATGAACAATTAGTTTACAAATTACGCCTCCATCTAGTCAGTTCCCTGAGACACTTTTTGGAATGTATCAAATTT
>UPTC01000961.1:156-22863 GCA_900537255.1 Acanthocheilonema viteae | reverse complement strand
TTCTCGCTATTCAATACTTGGTCTTATATCAAATCCAATTTCATATAATTAAATTTCGAAATCACAATATTTCTTTTACAATCGAACTCACTACTCCATAACGAGTAACCCCGCATTACGAAATAAAATTAAAAATAATAAAGATTTGTATATATTTCAACATCTCAGTAGCACTCGAAGGAAAAATGTTCAACGAAACAAAATTTAAGTGAGAAAGGTAAAAGCAATGTGCATACATATATCCTCTTTTACATGAATAAAATTTCAGTTCATTCCAGTAAATGTTTAGAAGAAATTGAATGAATAATTTAAAACATAATTTATCTGTGAGTAAAGCAGTCATGATAAAGATATGAATGGAGAGGAGACCGACTCAGAGCTATATATATCTTTTGGGTGAATGGATGGGGATGATAAAGAATGTGTAATGGATGGAACGACAAGGAATGTTAACATTCATGTGATTGGATCACACCGAGCCACAAAGCCAGTAGTATCCGTGAACACTGAACAGGTCAGCTAATGGAACGGAGCAGTGCATGAAACAACCATTCACTCATCTTTTCTCCATTCCATTCCTTTTCCTTTCCCATCCTCTCTATTCTCTAACTTATTCACTTTACTAGAAATGTAACAGTGTGTCAATGAGTTACGAACACAAAGAAGTGTGAATCATTTTCCCATCTGATAGTGTTCATATAGTAAATATACCGTATCATAAATGAGTGGTAGTGTTTTGGGAGAAATAACATTCAATCTATTCTGCATTGTTTTTTTTTCTTACCTAACAAATTACTTATAATAAATAATAAAAAAAGTTTTGAAAGAAATAAGTTTAATTTGTAAAATCCTTTAAAACTTTTTCTTCGCTTCCTTTCTCTTTTTTCCTCCTTTAACTCATTCTTAATTTTTCGATTAGTAATTTTAATGACTCTTCAGTACTAAAAAGAAAAAAAAGGAGAAGCAACAATGTATATACGCGGGACATGTTAAAATCTCACATTTCAAACAACAATTTCACATTTTAATTCATCGGTTGAATTTAAGGATGTGTGCAAGATATTTTATGCTTCGACAATTAACACATTTTAAAAATTATTAATTTAAAAAAATGTTGAAAGATGAACTATATATATATATATATATTTCACAAACAACCCAAGTATTTCAAAAAAGAGAAAAAGCAACATAAGTCAAGCGTTATTCATACAGTAATAAATGGAAAACAAATAATTTTATTCGCATATTTGAAAAAATGAAACGTAAAAGTTCAAAATTAGAAATTTCATCACTGTGAATAATTTTTAGATATCGTCGATCAATATATTAAAACTTCCGAAGAAAAACTTTGTTTTTTTTAAAAAGATTTGCACTATTAATCATCATTCTTTTTTTGAGTTTTTCGTTTATTTTTGGAAAACATTTCGAGCGTCGAACTATATTTGCTCTTACTTTCTAAATTAATGCATTTTAAGCATTTAAATACGAGGAAACATAATTACTTGCTCAATTTTTTGTTACAATAAAATTTTTCACAACAAATCAAAAAGATAATTAAATTTCATACAAATCTAGTCATTGTTTTTTTGCTGATTCAATATGAAAAATGAATGATTACAGTGAAAGTTTGATAGTAAAAATGATGTGAAATATCGATAAATTTTTCAATGTTAAATTGTTGGAACACCCAAGTATTACCTGCAACCAAGCGAAATGTTTTAGCTAATCTGAGATGTGGATAAATTCATTAACTGTGCGTATCTTGGGTATCAAGCATTTTATTGGTCAATAAAATATCGGACATTTTGAAAATTAAAAATTACTACAAATTTTTTAAAATGATTGGGAGAACGGAAAAAGAGGAGTACATCGACAGTAAATGAAAAGAAAAACAAAAGGATTAAGGTGATCGCTGATACACATGAAGGATGGGATGGTAATGAATATTAGCCGTGGAACAAGGCTAATAGGAGGAAAAAAGGATCGGGAGTAGGTGTTGTCACTTCGCAGTCATCAGGAATATCGGGAAACACGACGTTTATGTACGTGTATGTGCCCGACTCCCAGTGTTATGGGTTTTATGAGCAGTTGCTGAGCAAAATCAAACGAAGCAATGAACTATGCTACCATTCGTAGCAGCAGCATCGCCAT
The DNA here is from genome assembly GCA_900537255.1 of Acanthocheilonema viteae. Taxonomy (NCBI): domain Eukaryota; kingdom Metazoa; phylum Nematoda; class Chromadorea; order Rhabditida; family Onchocercidae; genus Acanthocheilonema; species Acanthocheilonema viteae. The sequence continues at coordinate 20,712 of UPTC01000961.1, read as the reverse complement.
TGTCGTTCCACCGGCACATTTGACACCGGTCGATACACAATATTTTCGACGATGTTGAATCCCGATAAGCAATTCGTAGATATAACGCTAATAGAACTTAGTAAGAACTATAGTGCAATTGATGTTTGTGACACCGGTAGTAGTGATTGTAGTAAATAGTAATGTCAGGAAGCAATAAAGAAGATAATAGAGTTTGAATATGAAATATTCAGAAAAGTAAAAGGCTTTTGAAAATGTTTTTCAAGGTAAACTACGAACTGTTGTAGAGGAACATTCGGAATACATTTATCATTTTAGATAGGGAATTTATTAGATCAACGATTGTTAGGAAGGGAGAATAAAAGCAAAAATATGGGCAAGATTTTTAATAGCTTCTAATATTATGAGGCGCATTCAGCTGCAAATGTCCCAGACTTTTCCAGGATCATTTTATGATTTTGTCGCAGAATATTTGCTATCATTTTCATTTCATTCTCCTTGAATTACTAGCATTTTCTTGTCGTTGAAAAATTTTGACTCAGGCACCAGTTTTGATCCGGAGTTTTGAAAATTTTCACTTAAAACTAGAATTAAAGAATTTAAAATTGGCAGAGTATATGAAAAAGATATTGAAATTTAGGACGGTTGACGGAAGAGTAGTCCGTTCATTCTGCAAAAAGACTGATTTAATAAAAAGAGTCAAGAATTTTGAGAATCATGTTTCATTCTTTTTAAACGCAAAGGTTTATCGCATTCTTCTACTCCACTCTACATCAATTTTTGGATGTTTATGGAAATTAAACTGAATTAAAGTCAATAATTTCAAAAAATTTGATATTCGAAAGTTTCAAAAGTACACATACAAATGCATAACATAAAAGCAAATAAATTTGCATCATTCATTTAGATGAACTAAATAATAATCTCAAAAAGGTCATACTTGGAGAATGTATTGTTTCTTTAACTTACTTTATTTTCATTTTTATCAGATGATGGCTTCCTTTTCTCCAAGCCACAATATTGATTTTAATGTTTTCTTGTCAATATTTTCAGGCTTGCAATAGCGATGGCCACTATTCGCTTTTCACATATAGGCATTTTCCGCAATTTCTTCTCCTATCGCCTATTTCTGATATCCCACGCATTTCACAATCAACCTGTTTACACATACCTATTTCCGTTCTTGTTTTTGTTTTCAGTAAACAGTAATAGTTCTACAGATTTGATTTTTGTTTGAATTTCTGAATACCTCACCAGTTTACTATTTTATCATGCTTCATTTTCTGTATATCAATAGGAGCAATATCTTTCAAAAATTTCGACTCAATTTATTCTTCAGTAATTTTTTAGTGTTAGTTGTATGTGTTGTTCTCATAATTTCTGCTAGATCTTGTATGTTCAGAAGGAAATACTATCAAAAACTGATCCATTCTAATGCTGTTTTCGTTTTATTAATTTCTTACTTTACATTTTGACAATCAACTCAAATGATGACTACTTTCATATGGTTTTATCAAACTGTCATTTGTCATATTACTTTGGTGACATCCATGAAAATGTTATAGTATCACCAAATGAATATTATTTAAAGAACAGCTCACTTTTGTCCATTCGATGTTCGATTTTATCCTAATATATTTACCCAATTGTGTTTTCGTTTATTTTTAATTTTTCAAGTATTTCGGAAGAAAAGCAAAAGCGTTTGCAATTTGCAACGCTACTGAATATAATATAATATATGAAGAAAATGTACAAGTATGAAGGATGTTATTGAATTTTTATTTTAAGAAAAATGCTAGCAAAAGTCCGTTCGGCAGTTGGGGCTTATAGTTCAGTGAATAACAACAATCAGAAGAGTTCACGAAATGATGCTCAAATTGGCCTAGTAATTGATGTCACTGAAAGCGACATTTTTGGTAGCTTATTACCAGGTAAAAAAAACTTAACAATGTGAAATTAAATTTCCATTTCTTGCAAAACAATGGTATTCAAATAAGAAATATCATTTTCATCTAAAATTGAATAGTTATTATTTTCCGAATATTTTTAGAAACTAGACATATGTTAGTTTTTAGCTATAGTTCGTTCGCAGAAATTGCGTTATCCGTATACTCGGCCCGAATTTTTGCATTTTTCGGATGAAGAAATTAGCCTATCAGCAGATCAATCAACTCGTCCAGTACTATGCCCAAAGGATCCATCTAAAATGCCCGTTTACGCCGGCTACGCTGAAGTAATCAATGCCGGTAAGCCGCCTTTAGTTAATAATAGCATTTTTATTTTTTCAAAATATAATAGAATAAATTGATGGATCCATTGAGAAGTTTGCTGAAAATTATAAAAATTTTCCAGTTTTTTTATTATACTATCAAAGTCGAATGTAATAGCTAATCAATTTTGGTCAGGTAAAACAGTTCAAAATGAAGATCAAGCATCAGCGAAGCTGTTGAATTTGATACAGCAGGGATATGATGCTGAAGAAGCTCATGACTTGACAATTAATAATGTAAGAATTTTATGGCTTATTTTTGAAGCTCAAAAGGTGCCATTGCTTCTTTATTAACAAAAAATCTAATTTGAAGTTTTAAACTCTTAATATATATTTAAATATTCTATAATGTTTGTTTTAAGGTGCCAATATATTTTGAAAAAATTATTATAGAATGCACTGTTAGATAAGAAATTTCCGTAAGTATGCTTTCTAGCAACGAACAGAAAGTGAAAAATGTTCTTTATCCTCGACAGGACAAACTCTTAATGATTCCGCCAGAAATATCAACATGGCAAAACGATATGAAGATGATAATCTGATAACACTTTCTGAAAGATACATTTCCGTATGTAATAAGTTTGCCAGTCAGCACGTGTTTCATTTCACATACTTTTTTTGTTTTAATTTTTTTTCATGTATTAAACTATTCAATCTTATAATTTCCAAATAATAAGTGCCGTATTTAAATTCTTTTTTGCATCAAATTCTTCGTTAAATTTACTCGAATCGATTAGATAAATATCATTTTACTATGTGATTTTATCGATTCTTTTATGGGTAGAAAAATATAGAATTAATATCAAAATGCATATCATCTACAGAAACTACTTGAATGTTTAAATGCGCCTTTCATCTTATTGGATAGAAAATTTGTTTGAGAGATGTTTTCCTATTTTTTGTGTAAAATATAAAAATTATCACAGAGTATCGATGGTCACGCAATAGAAAAAGCGGAGGCTACTTTCTTTGCTATATTTGATGGACATGCAGGAAGTGGCGCTGCAGTTATGTCTTCCAATTGCCTTCATGAGCATATACGAGTTTGTTAATTTGAACATTTTCAATGATTCCAAAAATTCATCCTTTTTGCAATAACTCGAAGTTAAGTCAGTTCTATTTGTTATTATTAAAATGAAGCATGTTATATTGGATTTGCTTTTTAATTTTCAAAAAGTTATTTTTTTTAGAATCGATTGTGCCAAGTACTGGAGGCAGTATTCCATTTGAAGAGACAGGAAGCATTTTTTGGATATTCCATTCAATCACCTTGCTCCTATGCTTTATTGAGCGCATACGGTCCATCATATTCAAATTGTAATATTACATGTGATAGCCTTATTGTTGGAGCTATCGAAACTGCATTTATCGATATGGTGACTGAATTTCGAAATTATTTGAAATATTTTTATTTAAAATGTATCATTTAATCCTCATAATTCAAATTTCGGTTTAGTCTGTTAAGATAAAAAGAAGCTATAATGGATAGGCTTTCCAAATATATTTCTTACTTTTTTATTTTACAGGATGATCAAATAGCAGAAGAAAAGCAACTATGGAGAATACGTGGTGGTTGTACAGCAATTGCAGCATTATTTTTTCTCGGTAAAATATATGTTGCAAATGCAGGTGACTGTCGGGCGCTATTAATAACAACAAATGACACTCAACAGTTGAGTCACGACTTCACACCAGGAACGGAGCGTAAACGATTACAATTCCTAGCAAGTCTTTTTTTGTGTCAGAAGTTTTGATTAACGGACTCAACTTATATTTCCAATGTAAATTTTTGCTTAACTTTATTAAGCAAACGAAAAAACCACTTTAATGAAGCATATCTTATTGAATTTCTCATATGACTTTGATTTTCAAATTTTGATTTACACAAATGTTACTAGACAGATTTTCAAACTTTTAATGACAATTTCAATTAAATGAATGAATACAGTCAAAATTGAAATTGTTTTCCCGTTTACCTAATAGTACACCTGCGCTACGTTCATCATAACATTTGGCGTTGTTACACGAATCTACTATTTCCGCTCCTTTCAAATACAACTTTTCACAATATTACATTATTCTCTTTGCTTTTTCACACTGCTAATCTGTACTCTTCACCTTGAAAGCTTTTTAAATCTTTGAGATTTCTAGGATAATTTTTGACTTGGAAAGTTATTGATTGTAATATCTTCATAAATATTGTGACAGACGATATACAAATATCATATGATACACGCAATGTGATATTCTACCACAGAACTTCGTGCAGAATATAAATAAAGTTAAAGGAAAAGAAACAAATTGCTCATATTTTAACTCATATTTATAGGCTTACACAAATCCTAATTTGATATCGAACTGTTTCACACGTTACGAATACAATCGCTTTCTAACACGGAACGATTTGAGGAGAAAAGTACTTTATCGTGATTGGTTCATGGATGGATGGTTAGTTACTTTATGTTTTTATATCACATAAGAAATTAATAGAATACGACTTAGTTTTGGTAAATTAGATCCTAATTTGTACAGTTTCATTTTTAATCTCTTGTTGCAGGGCTGCAAAAACTGTTCGAGAATCAGATTTGAAAATGCCTTTAATTAGTGAATGTGGTAAAAAGGTTGGTTATGTTTTGTACACAGAAGTTATATTTTTTAAATCTCCGTCATGCTAAGAAAGTGGCAGGAAAGAACTGAAAATATTAAAACTTGGTATTCATTAGCATCTTTTAAATTATTGCATGTCATATTAATAAATTTAAATAGAAAGAATTAAATAGAGCACTAGAAGTAGATGTTCCTCCTGCTCACCATTTAATTACTGGTGAATCATTGTTTCAACTACTATGAACTAAATATTGTAAGATAGAGATAAGTACTATCCTAAAAAGGTTACTGATCGTTATTAAATATTATCTAAGTAATGTCCACGTCGAAAAAAAGCTTATTTGTAGCATGACTTCAATAGAAGAATAAAAACAAGTTAAGAATGGAACCTAAGAGATATTAATCACTAGTGGAAAGGTTTATTTGCGACAAAGAGATGACCTTGCAGGTATAAAGGATACAAGTTAAAGTGATAGACATAGGAATTACGATTGCATCAGCCAATCCCTTTTTTTTTCTTCAGCGTCGCTTATTAAACACAATTGGTGTTAGCCGTGGTTTCGGTGATCATCACTTGTTCACTGCCGACAATAAAATTCCAATTAAACCATTTCTGTCACCAGTACCGGAGGTTTTCTTCTGATTTATTTTTAAATTCAGAAGTAAGTAAAGTAAAAATTTTTTCCATGGAAGCCAATTTTGTTTATCAGAGAATGATTTCTGAAGGAAACTATTATATTCTTCAATTGTATTCCGAAGCTCTGTACATATAAATCAAATAGAATTTTCAAACACTTTGAATGTGTCATTCACAATCACACAAACTTAGTTATATTTTTTAACCTTGAAATTATTTCACGTCTTTAAATTACTTTACTTTCAATGAAATCAATACTGCATTGTTGTCATTTATATAAGAGAGTATTAAATTGTATAAATTACAGATAAAAGTTTTGGACCTTCGTAAACTTAGTTCATTATGCGATAATGATGTTCTCGTGCTGGCATCGGATGGCCTATGGGATGCTTTAGATAACGATGATGTATCAATGATTGTAAAAACTGCACTGAATAATTCTAAATCTACTGATTACCTAAAGTTATTTTTAATATATACTTAGAAGTTTGTCACTCAAATTTTTAAAAATATGGGAGTATAATAAAATATCTTTAGGAGTACCTGACAAATTCGGTAATAAAAGAAAGCCAACTTTTCAAAGGGTAAAGTGATTAGTCATTCAAAAGTATTTAAAGTTCAGATTAGTATATTTCCAGACAATTAGGTAATTGGTTCAATTTTGGTCTAATCAATGAAGACCCTAATGGCAAATATCAATATTTTGGAATTATTAAAGTTAAATTCAATTTAGATACACGATAGCAGCGCAAGAACTCGCTGTTGCAGCACGAGGTAATCCAACAGAATCTTATCGATGGCAAATGTCTGATGGAGGTTACGCTTCCACCGATGATATCACTGTTTTTATTGTTCCATTGAAGCATGCTTTAGAAATGAGATCCGCAGATGATAATGATTTGGAATTATTTCAGTAATTGGGTGATTAAGTGAGCTTAGCTTTCATGAGAGACTTCTGTTATAAGTGATGGAAATCTGATTACGATCGAATCAATAGACTAAAATCTGAAAAGATGGTCTAAACATTAAAAAACATTATGTGAAATGAAATTGTATTTTCTTTGTATAAAGTTTGGCTTTCAAAAGTTTTCGCACTGAACATGAATATGGTTATTCTTGACTAATATCTTCCAAACGTTGATGCAAACTTCGCGGTATTAGTGTGAGGTTCACCGATACGACACGAAAGAACACGAAATTATTAGTTTCATTTCTTCTATCCCTCACTCTATCAGCCTATCTATTCTCCACTCACTGCTTCGGGAGGCATACACAAAATAAAAAGCTCAAAAAAAGTTTATAAATAATACCCAGCTGTCTTATTAATCGAACTGTAACGCTACCCATTCCATCCTTTTTTCGGATAATATTAATTAATGATGTTGTCGTTGTTCATCGATGAGTCACCAGCATTTCGGCGCCAGATTGTCGATTCTGTCCCTGTCATCGTGCATCTCTCACGTGCACCTCACCTACAAGGCACACCCACCCACACACATATACACACGCGACTGATTCTCTCTCCTTTGTAAATCACTTCGAAGAAGTTCAGGGCTCTTAATCTTCATTCATTAGATTAGTGAAAATATCTATCTATCTATTTTTTTTTTTATGATGACATGTTTATATTATTGTGTTGTCACATTTGTCACATTTTATAGCTGATCATTTGAAAAAAATTTTCTGGTTTTAATTATATCGAAATAGAATTATGAAGATATTTGTTTTTTTTTTTAAAAAATAATCAGCCAATAAAATAGTGTGTTCTGAGGAAGTTATTTGCACACTTGTGAAATTTACAAGAACAAAAGAGAAAATTTTCCTTTCCATTTCCACTACGGTTTGAACAGAAATAATTGGAACAACGATTGACAGCCAACAGAATCGATTTCAGTATGAATCATCCTTACAAATATATGACTTCGTTATTTTGACCTTGATAGCCGATTTATTGGTAAATGCTTCAAACTATTCATTGGCAATATGAACTACTGTTTCATGGCGGATGATGATCTCATTCCCAACGATATTAAACCGTTAAACTGGCAGTGATGAATTCATTTATAGCACTTAGTCAATATTTTAAAAAAATAGATATTGAACTTGGCATTCCCAGAACGGTTTTATTTTCTTTCATTTTTATTTCTAAAAATTCATTATCGAAACATGTAAACTTGTAGACTTTCAATCCATGGTTCGACCTTACAGCTTATATTGTTAACTGTATTGCAATTTGTATTGAATAATTTGCAAAAATGTTGACCAAAATGTGACCAGTAGATTGTCGATAAAAACAAAAGAACGTCGTGTTACGCTTATTGCGACTGATAAGAAAGGATGATATGTTTGATATATTGATAAGACAGAGTTGAAATATCTTTGCAATATACCCAAATTGAATATGCTCCATGAAATTGACTCATAGTCTTTTTGTAAAAAAAAACGAAATAAAGTTCATTACTTACATTTTTCAAATTTCTCTGTATTAAATACCACTAAGCTATAATTTCTCCTTGGACAGACAGTCTATCCATTCTTTCGTCACCACAATGCTTTTTTCACTTAAAACGATTTTTACTATGATGCATTTATTTATGCATGAATGCGTGCTTCCCATTTATAATGACAACTGTAAATTTCTCTTACTTCTCTTTCACTATTAGTTTTAAAATCACTAAACTCTTCTTATTATTTCGTTTTCATTTATCATGGATATCTAAATGATTCATTGCAAAAGGAGGCCACCGGGCAATATGGTTAATTTTATCTTTAATAATTTTCAACATTTTCTTTTTTTGGGAATTGACATTTCAAATTACAGTTTATGAACTTATGAAACTCTTTAAATTTACAGCATTACACAACATTTATTAATATATCGTTTGCGTGATGATAGATTGCGGCAAATTTATTCATTGAAACTGTCCAAGTGAAGACTGAGAGTGGAAAAATGCTTAAAATTTGATGAAATCTACTTTCATAGCATAATAGAAGGAAGATAACATTCATGATAATGCCCACGCCACTACTAATAAAAGCTTAGTGAGTATAAACATTTTGACTTTATTAGCTAATTATGACTGAACTGCTGTCGTATACTTGTAATGGTTTATCATCCAATAGTTAACAATTGCTAGATGTGTCTGTTAAAAATTTTGATTAAATTCAAATATTTCAGTGGATAAAATTACATTGCCTCTTATAGCACTTTTCATTTTTTTCCAAATTTGTTATTAATTTCCTTTATTCATATTAAAAAGATTGAAACTTATGATAATCTTCCAAAGCAATTTAAATGAAAAAGATGGAATACTTTGTGAAATGTTTAATCTCCCGCTAATTTTATTACCATTTTCTGCTAAAATTTCTTTCTTTTTTCGACTGGTATAATGCAAAAGTCAGTCATTTCCTTTTATTCAATTTTCTCCCTTAACATTTCCATTTCTGCAATTATTTGTTGTATTTGCTTTGCATTGGATGTTGAATTCTGAGCTTCTTTGAGCTGATTAATAACTTGGTTATTGATCATCTTGTTGTTATGCTAGGCTAGTTAGATATCTTAGAATTTGCTCGCTTTTATGACAGCCTGAATTTTATGCCCAAATCTTTGATTTTTTCCTTCCTTTCCCGAATGCAACCTTTCAATTCTTTGTATTTTGTGATAAAAAATGCTTTTAATTTAGCTACAGCGAATCGACACAGAAGCAAAAAAGCGATATGATGAAGCAAGCTATTGTTTTGTAACGCATAGCAACTGTCTTTTTCAAAGCCATTACATGAAATTATTTTAGGCCTAGAAAGCATTCGTCGATTATGCCATTGAATTCACTGTATCAGTCATTTTCTATGTTTTTGTTCATCATAAATGAGGGCTCTGTTTGGATAGCTGGCAGTCCTCATTTTGATGAAAGAATAGTACTTTCAGGTGACACAAATGAAAACAGTTTGAAGTTTGAAGTTTCAAATGGTATATTTAAATTCATATTTTCGCCTTTCATAAGATTAGGGAAGGAATAGCTGAAAAATGAAATGAAGTGGTAAATATTAGTCGCTATACATAAATTTTTTTTTTCTTAGTAATTTGGAAATGTAGAAATTTTCTCAGCAATTTAGTAAGTATTTTAGCAGTCCATTTTAGACCGATTTTTATTTAGGCATAACAATGAAACGAGTACATCGAGATGTTGGAGCACTGAGTACGCCATTGGTCGGTGCTTTTGTAACCGGCATCATTGGTAAATTGTTGTGACTTTTCCCAAATTTCTTTCACTGAAATTGAAAATAAATGTTTGAAAAAGGACATTCCGAAAGACAAATATAAAATAGATTAACGGAAAGGTGGGGGATTTTCATAAGTTTTTGAAAAGGGGTTTAAAATTACTTACTAAAAGGTAAGCTTAGGACGTAAGAAGAGACACGTACGTGTGAAGAAGGATGCGGAGCCAGTAATTGAGGCCGTTCTTCATGGCATCATTGGTACGCTTGTTATCAATTTTCGTAGTGGTTGCTGTAAATGAAAATATCTACAAATGTATGGTGTATATGGGAATAAAGGTAATCTAAATTGCCTTCCCATAATGGTAGTAGGAATTTTCCTAAATTACTGCATTGTTAGACGTGTCAAAGCGCTACGATCTCTTCTCATATATAATACGGAAAAGACTTGATTGCAAAAGTCTTCGCTGATATTTCCATTCTTAATGTGAGATAACGACCAACATATCGTTGAGTTTAGAGGTCGGGAACTGCCAAGATTTTCCATTTCGAAAACTTTGATATAACTGCTACCAAAAGTTATTTTTGGTCTCGAAAGCAAATTATAGATTTTATTAGCACTGTGCAAGCGTTTTTATTTGCACCTCTCACTCTTCCGCTTTATTTTGCTCCAAGTTTCGGGAAACAACTACCATTTTTATTCGAAAAGAAAGTTGATTTGAGGAATGACAGCCAAAGCAGTCTCAGATTTAACGGCTTATCATCCATATCCTTCGGATGGTGGTTGTAAATGGTTCGGTACAGCTCCATTTTGTAATGGACACTGTCAAACAGAATATGACTATATCCGAAATAGCAATGGACGTTGCAGTAATTGGTGGTTTGCTGGAGTATGTAAACCCGATCCAAGTTTTGGCGAGCCATGTAGTACTATTTTGGGTGGAAACTTTAAAAAACGTTTTTGCTGCAAGTAAGTTTACCATCCTTAGTTTGATATAATTTTAATACACAGTGCTCGCGAAACATTAGCAGTGTGTCCCATCTGATTTTCCGAAATTTTTATTAATTAATTGATTTTAGGAGTGATCCATCTGAATGTACATGGAGTGGTCGCTGGATGGGTGCATTTACTGCACATAATATTTACTGTCGATACGACAATCACGGTCACTGCGGTCATCTGGATTGTTCTGTAAATCATTTCAATTATCAGGTAATCTTTTTATGCTTCAAACAATTCTCCTTTTTTTCATTTTTATTTTCTTCCAACCAGAATTTTTCAAATTTCAAAAGAGTTTTTCATATTTAACTTTTTTATTCATTAAATGAATGTGATTTTTGTTTGGACTTTATAATTTTTTTTCTTTGGTTTATGGGTTAAATTATTCAAAGAGATTAAGTATGAAATTCCGTTGCTTGTTGGCATCATTTCAGGCTCAAAATTCAACTGAAATTAGTGGCGAACGTTGCGATCAAGTTTCACTGTTTGGTCTAAAGGGTAAGGCAACATGTGGTTATATTTCATGGTTTGATGATAGTGGAACTCTTGTTGACAGCTGGTATAAAAGTAAATAAAATATCATTAATAACTATAATTCTCTATCAAATACTTTATTTTATTCAGTGCCTAACAAAGCATTTATTATTCGTTATCCTATCATGTATTGAAGATTAATCCACGTACCTTATGTGCTACCTAAACTGATGCAGTTCAAGTAGTACATAAGATATATTAGTAGGTATATTAATATTAATAAAGACACTCTTAGTTATCGTTACTATCAGTTATCATTTAGATAAATGATGTGCTTAGAGAAAATAATATATTATTTTGAAATTAGTAAAGATTTAAATAACATTCATATTTATAATGTTTGATGCTCAAATGATTTAAAGGACCTCAACGAATCAGTACTTTTTTCTTTTTTTGTATTTACTACATTTTGTAGATTTTGCTTAATTTATCAATTTTTGGATTGTTAATGAAAAAATTTATTTTCCTTAGACACCTTAGACACCGTTTTAATTTTCTATGTAAACCTTCAATCTGTAATATTCTGCAATCTTTAAATGACAATTAATCATAAACGTTAAAAGATGAAAAAACTTATGCAGATTACTACTTTTTACAGCGGAAGCCAAACCTATATGGTGATATTTCTTCAAGTAATTTCAGCTTTTTAAAGTAATATCTCCGGAATTAAATGTAAAAGGCATTGAAAATTAACGTTGGCATATTGTCATCAAAAAACAAAAAAATTACAAATAAATTTTTTTTCATTTGCGGAGAAAGGATTTTAATTTCCAATGAGTTAATGATCTTTGAAGAATTTCAGCCAATAAAATCCAATTTAATTGCGTTATTGAGGTTTGGTATATGCAATCAAAAAAACAATAAAATGATTTCTCTTTTTTTGTATTCTATCAGCAAATTAAAAAGATATCTTTCACTAATAAAGATTATAAGTAGCAGAATGGTTATAAAATAATTTTTAAATGGATTATTGACTTGGATAATTTCTATAGTGCTATTGCATTTAATTTTAAATAAATTGTTAAAACTGAGAAACTCTACCCTCTGGTTAAATACAGGAATAGCACTCAGTGTCCATTCAATTCTCTTTGGGACATTGGTAGTATTTGCATTTTCCGATCTTAGAATGCGAATAAATTATTTGCTAATTTTGCCAGCCAAATCCAAAATTCATTTATCACAAAGCAGGAAATATTTTATTGTAGCACTCGTGCACTGAATTGTTGGTTTAGTTAATTTAATGAATTTCGTTGGCGTAATAATCGCGGCATGAAATTTTATATTTAAATTTTTTGTTATGTTGGTTTCACTTCCACAAATTGATAAACAACTAATTCTTAAATATAATTTTTTATCGAGAGCAACTATTGATTTTATAAGAAAATCAAGTTATAACCATTTCTCTTCCATATTATTAAAACAAACGTTAATATTTTTCGAATTTTAATACTAATCCAGAAAATCCGTGGATGGAATTTAGCAGTTTTTAAACATAGAAATCACATGTCAGTTTGTTAACGGAAAACTTAAGTATGAACTTTTAGCCAATTGAATATATATGTTAGGAAGAGTGAATATGATTAAAATTTGATTAGTTGTTCTTGGGCTAAAACTTGAATTCAAGTTTTCTTTCTGGCTAAATTTCTGTTATGATTTTTCAGTTGATAGGAGCAGTGAAAATGATGATAACAACAAACCATTGATGTCACTTTAAATGATGAATCAGATAGATGGTTCATTTTTCAAATTGTGTTTATAAAAAATTTATTTTCTTGCATAAAATTGCGCTAAATCATCATAATATTATAAACAAACCAAAGATAAAAGATCTCCTGACAAATTATTTTTTTGAGAATATTTGCCATTTTATTACGACTAGTGAACAACCAACTAAAATAATTTTCCATGAATCCCTTTCATTTCTAATGAAGAGAGTACGAGATATATTTTCAACACAGCAAATTAGATAAGATTAGTGAATCGGAATTAATCATAGAATGCTGAAGAAGGCAAACTCACTATATTTTTTTTGAAAAATTGAAAAGTCTTTGGTATATGAAATGCAGGATATTGAATTTTTAAAACACAACTGAAATTCAGAAACATTGATCAATATCCACTTGTCACTTCAATTCTATTAAATTTTTGTAATTTTCAATAACCATGAAACGAATAACGGAAAATTTTGATTCATTAACAAAAATGTCCTCGTTTACAATCCTTTGAACAAACAGATTATTCTTCTATTGAACATCGAAGAACTATGCCACCTCTGTTTTATCATTGAATTATTCAAGCAATTTAATAAAACGACACGAGTTCCCACTGTAGGAATGAGAATCGCATCACTGAGAACTTACAATGAGAAGTAGTATCGTCTTACTAAAATACTTAAATTATAAATTTATATATTTTCACCACGCACTATCCATTTACTGGAAAAACAAATGCTGCCTTTCAACTCTTGAACTTCCATCATTTCCAGACCTCTCTTGCCAATCATACCCTATGTATTAATACTTCAATTTAAAACAACAGTATCAGTTTCTCGTTTTCAAGAATGCCAAGCAAACTGCAATATATTGAACGCAATTTCAAGACTTTAGTAAATTTCAAAGTTATTTCAGCTATATTTGATGTGTACAATTCGCAACGACAAAATTTATTCGAATAGATTAAAACTTCATGAAGCGGGCCAATTTTGGTAGCAAAAACTTCCACACTATATAATGCGTATTGATTTTGCATCTCGAGAGTTTAACTTTCTTTCATATATCTTTTGAATGAGATTAGTGTTCCTGTTCCTCATTTATTTTATTATAGCAATTAGCAGTTCTCATACCTAACACTTTGAGTATGTTTTGCAAGAATCTCAACACGATGTAATAAATATCAGGAGATAGATGATGGAAATTTATAAATTTCAATATTAAATAAAATTCCAAGAATATAATAAAGCAATTCTGACCAATCGCAAGGGATAATGAGAATGTGTACGTCGAAATCTTCAATTAAATATACTACATTAGATGTGTCATGTGTAAACATATTTTTCATTTATAAATAATTGCTACGCAAAGGACAATAATGCAATGAGAAAATGACAAACGAATTCAATTTTTCCTCGTCTACATGAATACATAATAATTTAATGGGAATTAAGAAATATTTTAATTGGTGTTCAAAGACAATTTAAAAACTTCGAAAACATTCGTTCAGACGAAATATGACAAAAATAGAGTTCTTTTTAACATACTATAGTGTTAAAATTCTAAAAAAGTGAAAATTTTTACAAAGATAACAGCTATAAATAAAAAATGACTTATAAATTCGATAAAGATATCCCGTACATAAAACAATGCAGCTGCAAAAGTTATGTCGATGCACAAACTGATATATGATTGATGGAAAAACAATAACATGATCTATACGACACCCAAACGATTATGAATTTTACAAACTGGAAACTAACAATATAATTTATTTCTGAAGAATATCGGTCATGGAAAAAGTCATGAAGTCATACCTTATGAAGTGTTCCGAGAAAAAGAGGCAAGATAACGGCATGAAGAATTATGAAAAAAGCCATAATAACGATTAATTGCTGTTGTGTTACAGCTACATTGGTTCTGCTTTCAAATTTTGTTTCTAAACGTTGTAAGAACTGCACAGTACGATCCAAAGTGTCCTTTTAAAAAAATATGATGAAAAATTTTCAACAAGGATAACTTACAGAATCAACATTGTAAAAATTCCGAACTATTACAATTATTTTTTGTCGAAATGCAGAGCTCAAATCTTATTTGTCATTCAAAGGAAATAAAGAAAGCCCAATTTCATCGCGCAAAGTTATAGTCTTTAAAGATTTAAAAGTTTAGGTGTTGAAACATTTTAAAAAGTCAATTAAAAAACTTTACTTGCACTTGTTGTAAGCGATCAAATTCTCGTAAACTATGTCGTTTCTTCTTCGGATGATATTGCTTATCTGTGAAATTAGAGTATAAGAAACGAATAATGAAAAATTAAATTCTTTGCAAAATGCAAACTAAACAGAAAAGAAAATAGGAGATAAAAAAACAAATTTTGAAACACAGCGCATTTTCGCATTTTATAATGAAAAATTAAAGTATGAAAAGTCCGTCATTACATTTATTTCAAAAATTTCCTGACCATTTTAATAAGTTTTGCGAAACTATTTGTATAAAGATTCGAACTATTCCATCCACTTAAAAAAATAACATACTTCCGGGTGAATCAGAATCTTCAGATTGTTCTTGCTGCACTGAAGCTGAACTCGCCGGTGAAGCAGACCGTTCTTTAGTTCCATGTTTAGTTTTTGTTCGTATTACATAATCATGCTCAATTTGACGAATATCATCATTTTCATCCCATGCTTGATAACTGTAATGAGTTCATTACTGGACTGAAGGCTTTTAAAAAATTTATACTATGTTTTTCCGGAAAACGATATGCTAGAATCAAGCATAAACTTAATAACATCGAGTTACAAGCCTTCACTTCAGATAAAAGCCATATAAAAACTGCTGACTAAACTGTTTTTGTAAATTTAATATTAATATTGTGATGTATAATTTAAGGATTACCACCCACCTATGGACAGCTCTTAAATTACGAAACACTTTGACATCCTTGCATTAGCAAATTATTATCTCATATAACTCCTGATCTTTTCAACTGCGATTAACATGTGACGTTTTGAAATCATGGCAATACTGCTCACAAATTGAAAAAAAGAAACTGACATGACTTACAAAAAAATTGAATAAATAAAAGAGTTACTAACTCAGCGTGTATATATTCATAATTTTTCGATAGCAAATCCTGCTTGAACCACTTAGGTTTGTGGTGTACTCCAGATTTCGCGCGAGCGCGTTGTTCATTCTCTAATTTACTTTTTTCTTCAGTGGCAGCTTTCTGATTATCTTGAGCTATCGCTTCACTTACTTTCAACCATAACCTTAACCGAAGACTAATAATCTTATAATTGTCACCAACTTTACCATTCACTAATCAAAAATCAGAAACTTCTATGATGGAAAAATAAACACTTCTTTGACTCCCATTCACCCTGCTCTTCCAAGAGAATTTCGTAACGTTTAAGTCGTTTTGCAATTACATCAGGTGTTGGTGACCATAAAAGTGTCTTTACATCCTGCAAGAAAAATGCCGAAAATTCATGATTTTCGAATAAACTTGTTCACACTAACATCTGTATATGGATCGTTATAATATTACACTTAATGTATAATTTTGTTTGATCTTTATCAATTCTTCCAACAAAGTTAAATGCTTTTGACAGTGCTGTAATAACCTAAAGACACAAAAGATTTAAAGATGTTACAGCACTATCAAACTTAAAGTCATATTCCCGCCTGATTAAATGTGAGATTTGGTATAAGCGCAATAAACTACTGTACACCAATCAATGACAATGCTTCAAAAGACTACCATTTACCTTTTCGCTTATATAAATTTCGCTATCCCAAGCTCCTTCAATATGCGCAACCGATTCTTTTTTACATTTGATATCACCCGTAATAAGATTTACCATTCCTCCAATGAATGGTTTTAATTTGAAATCAAGTTCGCATACATAATCGGTACGATTGCACTCTATTCTTACCTCAAATGAACTTTTAATATCAATATGGTTGCCGAAAACAACCGATGATTTTATAACTCCATTAAAAAAGGATTTCATGTCAAAATTCGGATTCATATCGTTTTAAAAGCTTATAAATTTATAAATTACTTCCCAATCACCTTTATTTCTGGATTCAGATTATCAAAAATAACATGCTGACAAATTGAAAATAAGAGATCCACCTGACCACCGTATTCCATTGACAATGTTCCAATCATGATACCTTTACAGCTAGCATATGGAAGGGTAGCAATATATGTTTCACCCCGTTGCAAAAGTGTTATTCGTACGTCACCAATCATCATAGCCGATAAACTATTCCCGTAGTATTTGCTTTTTGCCAGTATTGTACCCGATATATTGAAACCTGCTTTTCGATTTGTTAGGAAAAGGGCCGAAACTGGTGGATGATGAGAGACCTAGAATGGAGAGATTTCAATCAAATCGACCATTATTAATTTGGCATTTGCACTAAATTTAATTTGAAAAAATTGGTAATGTCTGTTCGAGAACGCGGACAATTTTTGACATTGATAAATTTAGTGGAGGCATACTAAACATTTATTTATAAATCACCAAAATAAGATCAAAACAAAAAGTTCCATAAAATAATTCTGGCTCACAATGCAAAAAAATTCTGCAAAAAAGCACTCGAATAATGTGGTTAAGACTGAAAAATCAACCTGTTCAGCAATATAGTAAGATGTCGAATTGTCGGGATGTTCCCATTTACATCGAAATGTTTCTCCTAATATCGGATTATATGGTTTTTTCAAGCCTTTTGGTTTCTTGTAAAATCCGCTCAAATAAAATTTTACAATCGTCTTCATTCTTTGTAAGGGATCATCCTCAGTAGTAGCTCTAAAATGTTATTCAGAATAAAAAAAAATCTTTACAAATTAGATAAAGCGAAATGGAGAAGTAAGCATCTTATTTCTCTTTTTATGACACCAAATATCAATTTTACTATCTTTAATGAAAAGATAAGAAAACTTGCTCGGCAATAATATATGAGTGATAATAGAAATCTGCAAGTTTTTCGAGGAACGAACGCGGTTCCAAAATGAATGTAGGCAAAGTAACTTTTGAAAGATCCATTCCAGGTCGTACTTGTTTCAGCAAACTCCATACAAGACTTTTGTTTTCATCAGCAAGATCTTCGACTTGTACTGTTGGCCCAAACTAAATAAAATCTTAGCAGTTAAAGCCATGTAAATAGTAGTAGTTCCGAATTCCTCTAATAGAATTTGTCGTTTTTGTCTTTTATAAACCAGAACCACTTCAAATTCAAGATGTAATTCTTCGATGAAATTAATAACAATGAAATAATAGACTAAAAAAGAAACCTGTTCTGGATCCGACTGAATATATGAACTCTCTTCTTCACAATCAATGGTTTCGTCGTCACTATCTGATACTACCCGATCAATATCATCATTCAAGCCTTCAGTTAGTAATATAAAAATTACGAAATGAAAGTGCTTAGTCAAGATTGATACTATACCATGAGTAATTAATGTTAAAATAAGACCTAGCATTTATGAGTAAAGCAATAGAACAAATCTTCCCAACCATCAAAATGTTTTTCCGCTTCAACCTCGTTGAATTCTGCAGAACTTTCAACGGTATCATTACATGAAATATCGCCAAAGGCATTCTGTTCATCGACAGTTGTTTCTTCTCCTTTTTGATTACAGTCAGAAAGCTAAATTTTCAATAGGAGATATTTATTTTCTATCACGCATTTTCTAAAACTGTACATTAAATTGAATAACTGAACCGTCAAATATGCAGTGAATTCAATATTTTCATATAATAACTATGAAGATTTTAAGAATTAAAGCATTACTTTACACATAGTCCTCATTAAGAGACCGCTACAACGAAGAGTCAAATGCAAAGCATCCATCCAACAGCCACCTGCCTAAACACACAATATATTAAAGTGGAATTTTAATTCTCAACAGAACCGATCCATTAGTTTTAGAGATCCAAAGAACATCTGACTTTTGGAATTTCAATTAAGGATAAGTGTGCATCAAAAATAAAATTTATCTACAAATGAGTTATAGAATCACAAGGCTCAAACAGATACAACATAAAACAATTAATTATTATTTACTACCTGCTCAGATGGTGCTCGACAAATCAAATAAGTAGTAGGTAAGGGTTGGATTGTAACCACACCATGACTTTCACCTAACGGTCCACGTGTTGCCCATATACTCTGATCCATTGGATGAAACAGTTTGAAGCAAAATCCGTCCTTTTTCGATGGTCTTTCGATTAGCTCACAGTTGTTCAACAATACTGTACCAATCCAGTGACCCGGCTTAAAAAGCAATAAAAATTTGGATTGACGAAGAATAAAACCCTCAGAAAAAAAAACTTTAAAATTCTTTGCATAAATTATTTATTCTTCCAATGGGAGATGCATATATTGTAATCATATTTTACGATTGGAATTAATGACATTTCCTGTTTTTCCAATTATTTGTTAAAGAATTAATCAATAATAAAATAAATGATTACGAATGTAATACCTTATCGACCTTGTTGCTTTTATAAACAAGCAATAAACCCGGCTTCAGTATGCAAAAATATCGATTCCATTTCCTTAAAGTTCCACGAACTTTTAGCCAATCAGCCATAACAACAATTGTAGGATCATGCAAAGCTGTAAGCAGCTCTCGTGTAACTCGTTTTTTTTCATCACGATATTCCCGCTTTTGCTTCTAAAAAATTCAAATCAGTTCGATTCTCCAGAGCTACATTTAAAGTTAAAAATTTCTAATCTTATGTGTCCCAAAAATTCCCCAAAAAAAAAACTTCACTTAATGGAACTAAAGGTTGACATTTGAATTCACCATATCAATTTAAATGCAATATTCTATAGTTGGAGATAACAATAGCAGAATCTTTTTGGTAAAAATGAAACCTTCAAATTTATCTTTCGATCATCAACATTCTCATTATCATTGGCTGCACTGCATCTTTGGTCCAAATTTAACGGTGATTCGGTTGGGGTCAAATTTGTCATGACTATATTTGATGAAGTGCTTCCTCAGCTATTTCTATCCTTCATTTATTATGTGCTAACTTTTCATTACTTCAATGCCTGAAAATATTTCATTGTTGCACTTATTTGTCAGCTAAAATCGAGTCCGAAATAAGTCAGCAACAATACCTATGAAAAGCACAGACGACACGAAAAAAAAAGACGATAGATAGAACACAAAACTTCACGTCTAGCAAAAGCTATTTACTGGCAATAATATCTCGCATATTATTGATACCAATATTTGAACATATTGAGCAGGACAAACACACACACGCGCGCATACACGCACATACACACACATACATATACACATGTACATATACACACATACATATACACACATCATATGCATACATACATACACATATATTTATATGCACACATATATATATATACACACCTACGATCACGTAGACAAACGTATCAATAACATATATACAGAGAAACAGTGAGTTGCTATATGTGCGTGTGTATGTGTGTACGTTATGTATGTATGTATGTGTGTATGTATGTATGTGTGTATGTATGTATGTGTGTATGTATGTATGTGTGTATGTATGTATGTGTGTATGTATGTATGTGTGTATGT
>UPTC01000960.1:0-22880 GCA_900537255.1 Acanthocheilonema viteae | reverse complement strand
CTAAAATTCTCAATTATTGATTAAAAAAAAATATACCTTATCGAGCATATTGTTAATATGCCTTTCAATAATACTTTTCAACTCCATTAAGTACCACAGTTGAGTGTAACCATGGTGTACATTGAATCGATTAAGCCAACCTTTCACCTGATTACTCTCAAAAACCTCTTTTTTGATCACTTCGATATAATTATGTAAAGAATGAATAAGGCTGAATAATTCAACACCTGCAATTTCTTTTTCCATTAAAAAAGAGCGCAAATGCAACTAAATTATTGAATTATTTTCTCTTCCTTAATTTAAATCAACTTAATTGATAATTGATATTATAACATTCCTCAAAAACTTTTTCAGTGCAACATTAGAACTTTAATTATTCAGATCAGATAAACTATCAGATACTATTCATACTATCATATCACAAATGATATTAAAATAGAATTTCTAAAAAATATTAATAATTGATAGACTCTGATTAATAGAAAAGAAATTCTCATTAATACACAAATATTATTAAATTAATTATATTTTAAATTAATTATAAAATGTAAAAAAAAAGATGAAATTTCAAGGATATATAACCTGGGAAATCGCAGGAACTGAATGAATTCATGTATTCCAGTGAGATCATTGTTGTACAATTCAATGCAATTGTGGTGGCACTAATTAGCGATTCAGTAGAATATCCATCACCTGCTTTTGCTAACTGTAAGAACAATAACAAGCATTACTAATAATATATTCAGATTAGTAGAGTTCATTGTAATATTCAATGATTACTAAAAAATCGATATTCAAAGAATTGGATAAAAACTTTTTTTATCAAATTAATCGTTGGAGTTTTTTAATTTTTGATATATTTTAAAAGTTTTAAATGATATTTATCCAATCAGTTATGTGAAATTGTAGATTGGATTGAACAAAAATCTTCCGGATTTTCATATGGAGTAAAAAAAATCTTCATACATTTCAATTTTATGACAGTATCGCTTTAATTTAATTTAAAACTTTGAGAATATGTTTTACTATACTTATTAATTACTGTTGGGCAATGTTTAAGTCAGATTTTAAAATTTAATAAATTTGAGTTAAAAATATTTTTGAATGGAATATTTTCAACTTACTAAAAGATTTAAAATAGCGGATGGAAGTCCAACTGGAAGAATTTCGCATAATACAGCAAAGTGATCGTATCGTTGCCAACCGGTTATGATCAAACCGCGAAATGTATGGAATAGTCTGCCATATAACTAAATTTAGCAAAATATATTTTACAAATAAATGAAATATTAATAGTTTTTAGTTTTTTACACTTCTCTCCCTTGCCGAAATGTGTGTATCGATTAATTCTGTCTGTGACAATTTAGTAATTTCACACAGCTTCGAAAATTAAAGTTTAGGTTTAAATTTTAATTCTAAAAAGATGAAAAGTTTTTTAAATTTAACAATTTTGTATAATATTTTAAGGGTAAAATAAAAATGACAGAAGTAGGAAATGAAATTTTATATGTTTAAAAAAAAAATTTAAATCTAAACTTTAATTTTCGAAGCTGTGTGAAAATTTAAAAAAAAAATTGTTTAATTATATATTATTAGCAATAGCTATTGTATGGAATGAAATTAATTTAATTCTTGCGTATGAATTGGCAAATTTGAATTAAATATTGAAACTGGAAATTACAAGAAGCATTTTCAATACCACACAACTTTGCCTCTCATTTTCTCATTTGAGAACGGCAAACAGTGATTTTAGAATGAAAATTTTGACAAAAGATTTATCTATCAAGAATAATTCAAAATTTATAAAGCAAAAATTTCGTGTGCAACAATTATATGTTAGTAATTTAACAAATCTTCACTTTTGTATATTCATTTAAGAAATTTTTCTTTTTACAAATTAAAATGGCTCTATTTGATCCTTTCAGCTATTGTTTTTCAAAAAAAAAAAAGTTTTCTTGTCTGTATTATTTACAGACAATTTGTATCATAAAAAAACAGCTTTTATTACTTCTGCTTAGCCTATCACAAAACTCCGATCTTCCCGCTGCAACAATTTATTTTACATAATGCTACGCATTTTATATGCAATTTTAATTTTATTTTTAATTTTTTGCTATGTTAATTCATACATATTAAAGTGGATTTTTTTTTGTCTTAGCTTAAAATAAGCAACGAAATAAACCTTTGAAGATCGAATTCATTCATTAAATTATTAAATCACTGAAAGAGCAATTTATAATTTGACATCCAGTGATGCTTAAATTTCAAATTTTATGCAAATTTTATTGCAATTTCAGTTAAAAAAAAAGAATTTACTTTCCGATGAGTAATCCATTTCTTATTGTTTCGGAAGTAATGCTTTAAATCCAAAAACTGCGAGGATGGTCCATTGGCTCCTTTATAAGCAGAAGAGCCCCAAACTATTGGAAATTTTGTAGCGAGAGAATTCCACGTGTGTTCTTGCAAAAGAAATTAATTTTAACGTAAAATAAATGGAGAAAAAATTCTCAGAACTTTATTAATATGTATTTTTTAGGAATTTCAAATTTATAATTTTAATAAAATTTTGGTAAGAATTTTTCAAAAATTTCTCAAACATTTCTGAAATTTTTTGGAAAGAAGTGTGTAAGGAAAAAAATTGTAACAAAGAATTTATCACTTTTTTATCTACTCTAAATATTATATGTCCTTGCTTGCATTTTTAAGTGCTGCTTGCTAAATTAATGCAAATTTTAGTTCAAAACATTTCACTTTCAAATTTTCTAATACAAATTTGTGAGATATTGATAAATTTAAGTATACCATTTTGTTGTTGCAATGTTTCAGAATAATCCCAAACTACCACTTCTAAAAGTTGACCCAGATGATATTGTTCTACCAATTTCATCTCAAATGATTCAATCATATCATACCATGCTAACACTCTAAAATTCATTCATAAAAATTTCAAATACTAACAAAAAAACAAAAACGAATAAATTTAAATAAATGAAATCATAAAATTCACCTAATATTTGGAATTAACGTTTTGACATATTTTGCAATTTTTGCTAAATGCATTGCTGCGAGATCATCTTTTTTTTTATTTGTGTTTATTTCCAGCCATTGACGATCTTTCAAGCATTCACCAAACTAAAACAAACATTATTTGATGAAATATCGGAAAAAGTTTCAAAAAATATAGCACTTAAAAATAATTCGATGATCTATTTGAAAATGCCTGAAATGATTGTATGGTAATGAAAAGGAATAGTTTGGTAAATAAAATATCTTTCAGAATGCTTTAGCTTTTCTGAAAAGAAAAGTTCAAGCAGAGAATGTAAGAGGAAGAAAAGAGTGATAAACCTGAAAAGCTTCATCAGCACCAATGTGAAAATACATTATTCCGAATGGTTGATGAAGTTGGACAACCTGCCGTATAGCTTCCAAAATTACTGAAACTCCATCATTATCTGCTAAGCAAATGACCTGTAATTACTTTAACAGTTGAAATCATTTTTGCGCCTATTATTATGCCGAAATTTTTAAGATAAAAATAAGCTGAAAACAATTTGGTCCAACTAATTAATTTAAATTACACTCAGTTAATTTAATACAAGTTGACCTGTGGAAACATATCATTTTGTCGATATTGTCTAAATTTTTCCACTTTAAGAATCCATTCTAAATGTCCAAATGTTGGCACAAGCGGTATAACATCAAGATTGAGTGATTTAGCTGTTTGCAAAAGGTCACGGACTTCTTCCACCGTATAAGCATCACTATTACGATTCTCTGCTAGAATACCATCGAATGGAAATGTATCCTCCCATTCTATCAAAATTCCTATAATGTAAATTATAGCAACGATACTTTCTCAAATTATTTTTGTTACAGAAAAATTTTTTCTCAACTTATCTCGGCAACAGTGAATATAAACTTATGATGATTTAAAATCAAAAAGAACCAATTTGATAATAAGAAATTAAATATTGAGAAGGTAAATAATGATCCTTTTCAATAGTCGAAATTTTTTTATAGTGAAATAAATGAAGGACAAACCTGTAGCACCGTTTGCTTTTATAAGCTTCAATACTTCTTTGAAATATGATAATTTTGGTGCAGCACCTTTTAAATCAAAATGAATTATTCTGTTTGCGTAAAATGATTTCTGAAATGTTAAAATAATATGTGAAAATTTTTCACAATTACAGATTTTGAGGAATGGAAGTAGTAAGGAAGCAAATTTTCATTAAAAGTAAAAGAGGAATTTTAAGGCTTCTTAAACAATCGACACTTAATATTCAATTGAAAGCACACGTAGCACACACCGTATGGTCATCTAATTAACAAATTACAATTCGATTAATAGCAAAACTATATACTCACACCAGACTATTCATAAATTTCAATGTTAGACTTATTTAACGAAATTAAAAATTGAGGTGGATTGAAATTTTACAAAATGAAAAATTATAATTTTTCTAAAAAGACATACGTTGTAAGAAGTTTTGGTGTCTCCATTTTGCACTTCGTGTGAATCTCCTATTTTAACTAACCCCAATGATTTAGGCAATTCTGGTATTTTCCAGTGGTTAGGCATGCGGTCTTTAGTTTTTTCTATCAAAAATTTGGCATACTCTTTCTGCAAATTTCGGATTAATTTTTGCTTCAAAATCATCTAAATTTTAAGCAAATTTTAATTTTAAAATGTATCAAAATCAAATCCTTTTTCTGCCTACAATTCAAAAAGTTTTTCTTGAGAGTTTGTAATATCTCCTAACTACAGCTTGATTGACTGGCTAAAATTTAATTCTAAATTAAATTCTTTCCATAAAATAACGAGGATGGTTTTGTTTATTAAAACAACTTGAAATAACATAACTAACATTCCATTCTAATTCCTGCAAATCTTTTATTGCCACTGATGGATGTTTGTCCTCGAAAACTTGGAAATGTTCCATATGCACCTCATCTTTCTAAATTAATTCTTATAATTAATAACCATTCTTTTTCCCTAGTGCACATCAAATTCAATTATTTTTGCTTAATGATTTATCATTTATTTATTTTAATTAACTAAAATTAAAGAAATTCTAATACTGCTTGTTTTGCATAAATTTTTCAATAAATTAAAAAAAGGGAAAATGAATGATTGTAACCTTTGTTTGCTGCTTGTAAGCAGATAAGCCAAGAGTAATTTCAAGAATAATGCAACAAAATGTAAGAATTAGGATTGTTCGCATAGTTACCATTCGCCGAATTCTACATCTGAGAAATCGAAACTGTGTCATTGTGGACATAACCTAAAAATTAATTATTTAAACAATTTTTATAATTATATTCAAATGTATCTAAGTGTATCAATAAGAAAAAAAGGGAACAGTTAAATTTTCATTCTCCAAAATTACATTATTGTCGAATCATTCAATTAAAGATGAAACAAATTTACAAATTTAGCAAAATTTAGATGCGAAAGTTACACAACCGTTTAGGAGAGCATAATGAAAATGTCGTGAAAAAAAATTTTTTTTAACATTAGTCGGTGAGTTTTTGCATCATTTATTGTTATGTAAATTTTTTTACCATTTTCCTTCCGATTAATTTAAATGTAATCGAATCGGTCACAATTATTTCCATTTTCTCATATTTATGCAATCAAATACTAAAATTTCCTCGCAAATAATATAGTTCTTTCTTTTTTTGTTGAATGTAATTAAGTATTCGAACTGTTGTAAAAAAAAATGGAACTCATGGAATGTACATTTTTTCATCATTCCATTTTGATCAAAACATAATTTTCATTCCATTTTGATCAAAACATAATTTGCATAATCATACATCGTATGAATTATTGAATAAATATGCTGAGAATTGTAGGCAACAAATTCTAAACAAAATTGAACGCTTTCATTGAAGAGATTTAACAATTTGAGAAGGAAAAAGAAACAAAAAATATGACAGCAATGTTAAATTTAAAATTGTCATAAATTTTGCAGATTTGCTAACCGAATGGATTTTTTTTGGAAGAGAATTTAAATAGTTAAGTAATTTAATCATCGAATAAAATGTCAAAAATTTGCTTTTTTTAACGTAAGCGAATTGATGAAATGGAATAGTAAGTAATGTTAGCATGGGTGAAACGATGGGAGCAAATGCACCAAATCATCCATTTCTCATCGATTCAGATTTTGTTCACCTGTCATATCGTTGTGGTAACCAATAATGCAATAAAGATAATTAGATAATGATTCAATTTATAGAATCTTTTTGATTACTGAATAAAATTAACGATGGCTATCAAATGTTCATAATTTATTTGTTTTCATTATTTAGCAGTTTTTCACAGGTAAAAAATTGAAAAACAATGTAGGATGAATCACTTGATCGTCTACTATTAAATGACCTCTGGAATACTTACTTACTTCAATCATTGTCCATTTATTCAAAATATGAAGCAGTACAATTATGATATTATAATATGTTACAAAAATGATTCTTTACAATAAAAGTTCATTGACTTCTTCACCTTTCGTTTTCTTATCTTTACCGGCTGTATATGAATATATATGAATATAAAAATAAAAATAAACAATATAACAAAATAAATATGAATTATATATTTGTTTTGTTGGTATTATTTTATTTTTATTTTATATTCAATTTCGCACTTAAAAATAATATAAATAAAAGTTTGCATTTCGTGATACAAAACAAAAAATTTTAACTAAAAATTGAAATTAAAGGAATTTTCGGTGCAAAATAGTAAATCAATGGAGCAATACAATAAATGACCGATAGATTAAACTTTTTCCATTTATCCCTTTGTCAAATAAAATCTTACGATGATTTTATCGAATTCAATTCAATTAAGAAATGTAGCCTATAGGGTTAATTTTGAAAAATTTCACGAATCACTGATCAATTTGAATTTTACAATGCACGAAGCAAAGCCTTTAAGATTCTCAGTTGTTAACAAATTCAACCATTAAATGTAACCATATTGAAAGCGCAGTACACTGAAAACAAATTAATTTATGTAAATTACTTTTTATGTAAATTAATTTATGTAAATTCCATAAAATTTCAATGTTTTTTTCTAAACACTTATGGCTGTATCAGCGATTTATAACGACATAATAGGAATTATCGATCACAGGGCGCTAATGATCGATGATTCTTATCATCTCATTACAAATCCTGTTTTTGTAATTACTTACTATTGTCCACTTACACAATTCAAAATCATTTATCCATTCATCTCTTATTCTGCAAATCCGAAATTTTCTTCCATCAATAATTTCAAGTGCTTCTTTCAACAGTTTGAGACATTTGCGCATACATCTCCTGAACATCAAACATCTTCAGTTATCTATCATCAGGCAATTGAAGATATTTTCAAACCTAGTAAAAGGAAAAACAAGGAGAAGGGTCAAAAAATTCTATGCATGCATAGAATTAAAACTCGAATGTTTGAATTTCCCATTTGCTGAATTCAACATTTACCGCTTTTTTCAGGTGTTATCTTAAAATTCAGAAATTCTACAAATAAATTTCAAATAAACAAAATTCTATGTTCTCGAAAAAGTTGCCAAAATTGCTTTTAAAGTCTTCAAATTTTTATGTGGTCGTGTAGGAAAGAGAGGGAAGCCGTTATGAATGTATATTTATCAGAAAAAAGAAAAATTTTGACAATTGTTGAAGTGACATAGTTAGTTGATTGAATTGTAACGAAAGGAGAGAGCTCTCTGATTGAGCAGACAGAGAGAGAGGGAGAGATAATTTTTGAGAGAAATCATTACTCTTTTTTTCTCAGTCAAATTTTGCATTGAAAATCATGCATTATTTCATGAACTTGATGTGAATTTGCATCAATCAAATACCAAAATTCAATTTGAAATCAAAAAAAATGAAATAAAATTAAAACTTCGTTTTCATTTATGAACGGATAAGTATAACAACTCATTTATTAAATCGCTAACTTTTTCACAGGGCTCAAAACGATATAAATGATGAAAGTAATTACGAAGTGAAATTATAGTCGATATTTAGTTTTAATTCAAATGAGTCAACCTATAGTTTAAATTGTGATAGTAAAAAGGTTTTAAAATTCGAGACTTTTTTCTCGTAAATTCCTCTTTTCTATTTGCATTAATGATTGTTTAAGTGAATATAAATTGGTGCAACAAAACGGAATGCTAAAAATATCCAATCGAACTTATTGATGAGCGGCATTGGTCTTTCTTCATGATGAATTCACATTTGCCCTTTTCATCAATTTTCACAATTTTTATAATGCATGCATAACATTTTCATCTAAAAAACTGAACTTGAAAAAAATTTTTTTGGCAGCTTTGTTTACAGCTAACCGTTTTAGAGCCTTTTATTTGCTGAGTTCACGAAAAGCTAAAAACCTTAACAATATAATTTTTGGGATGAAAGTAATCATTTAATATGCATGTGAGGAAATTCTTCAATGAAAATCATTTAATATGTAAGATTCTGAAAAAATTACTTTTTAGAATTCATATTTCAAAAATGTATCATTTTTTGATCAAATTAACTCGAAATAAGTAACCTAATTTGCATTTATTTTTAATGAATTTTTGCAATCGATTTACTAAAGCTCTGTCTCTTTTTTTTGTCATCTGTAAAACTATAGGTGATTAATTTTGGTCAGTCTCAATAGTTTAAAAATAGCAAATTTAAAAATTAAAAGGGCAATTTTCACCACACCAATACCTCAAGAAAAGAAGTTCAGCAAAAGTTTATCATTTATCTTGCAATTCAGCCATCGAAACTGTCCGTCTGAAAGAGCTATTTTAAAAAAGCAAAATTTCAATAATTCCCATACATTTTCAATTATTTTTGATTGAGAAAAGTTCTTAAGTCTAAACCTTGTGATATTATACATTGTTTTATTAAAATCAAATAATGTCATTTGAAATTATTTTGAAATTAAATAATATCATTTGAAATTGTTTTGAAATCAAATACTGCCATGTAAATTTCACATTTTTACGTTTTACATTTTTTTTTAAGTTACGTTTTTGCATATTTTTTCAATATTTTTTTGGTATTTTTTTTTTGAAAAAATAAATACAAAAGAGAAAAAGTGAACAAATATCGGATGAAAAAAAATGAATTAATCTATGAAAAATAGATTGAAAAGAGGATGATGGATGAATCCTTCTTGTCAGTCTGATGAACCAGTTTTTGAAATATTTTTGTAACAAACGGAAAGTGACTGTCAAATGAAACAAAAGAAATTTGGGGTATTATGACGTTTTGCTCAAGGACACAAATTAAGAAAAAATGTAAATGAATGTTTATTTCTTTAACTTCCGTTTCATTCCTCTTCCTGAATTCGTTTATCATTTTTTAATATGTATATACAAACTGGTATTGATTTAATTTACTTTAATTTCAACCCCTTTTCATTTTAATTTACTCAATTTTCATCAGATTATATCAATTTACATTCATTCATACTTTGGTTTCATAGCATAACAATTTTATGCTAATAAATCAATGTGAAAGAAAAAACTAATATCACAAACATATTGCGCCAGTTGATGATAAAAAAATGAAATAAAATATTACATTTAATTCATAAATTTCAAAAAAAATTTCATACAGTAAATAATTTAATAATTTAATGTTATTATTTTGCGATAATATGCTAATTTTTAAAAAATAATATTTGAAATTCAATTATTTTGCTAGCAACAAATATCATTAAGTAGCTAAAGGTGGCATGAAATTAAGAAGCATTTCTAATTATCACAATACTATTGACCTAATTACTGATACTACTATTAAAGTTAAAATGGAAAATGAGCGTTGCTCACAAATTATATTGAAAAAGCATTTTTATAAAATTTTTTACTTTTTAATTTTTAATTTTTATTTTTGATGAAAGAGCATTCAGAAATCGAAAAAACCCGATTTAATCATTTGAAATTTTTAGGGAAATAAAAAGATTAGGAAACTGAGAACCAAACTCTGAATTTCAACTGTTATCAAATTAACACTTATTCGCTTAATTTTCTCTTACTATTTTGTGATTCTTTAAATGAATTTCTGAATTGAGTTGCTCACATTTTAACTTTTATTTTTTTGATCTTTAATTGATTATCTTAGTTCTTGAGGAAATTTATCCATTCAGAAATCTCCTAACTTTTTTTCAATGATCAATTCCTGAAATGTAACATTTTGAAGAAAAAAGAAAATTTGAGCATCGCATTAATGCAACATTAACTCACTAACCATTTTGAAATTGATTGCTTTTACTCGTTTTTGAAAATTCTAAAATTTTATCCGAAATTTTAAAAAGTCAAATTTGAAATTGATTATAATTGGATATATTGGAGTTCAATAGAAGAAATAAGAGGTTATTGTTGGTTATGTTAGCAATGATGATCATTTATGAATGACATGTGTTGTTCAGATGACTTTTATGAAGGTAAGTTTTGCATTACAATTCGTCCAGTTGTTTAAATTGAAAAAGTTGCCATTGATTTACATATATTAACTTTAGTGTTATGAATGCTTGACTTAACGCAGCAAAGTACCATTAAAAAATTAAACCAATTAATTTAAAATAAAATGTGACCTCAAATTGAAAAAATATTTCTACATTGTTGCAATTCTATGATGGTACTTTTTGATAGAAAAATTAAATGATAAAAAGGAATTTTTTAGAGGAAGTTTTAATAATAGAAACTTAACAAACTATTTAAACTTATTACACAATTGAGACTTAGCAATTTTAAAATTTTTGGGAAATGGAAGAAACCAAAAAAAACCCATCTTTAGCATTAATAAAAATTAATGGCAAATGCAGTAAATTGAATGGATTGAAGAATAGCAACTAATTAATTAATTTACTTAATTGGAAAGTTTCTTTTTATTCAAATTCAATTCAAATTCATAGTAAAAAAAGGAGAAATTTCGAAGGTGTAAACTTAAAATAAAACAAAATCATTTTTAATTAATGGCGGTACTCAATTACTAAAGATGAGGAAATAAAAATAAATATTTCTGTTCAATTGTTACTGCAAAAATAGGTGAGTTGTAAGAATGAGAGAAAATAATTTCCGTGAGACGTTGACAAATAAGCATTATCGTGAAAGATTTGGGCGCTGTAATTAAATTGGCAAAACGGATGTTGTGAAAAGGAGGGAGAGAGGATTTTGAAAGAGAAGGATATTTTTAAGTGGCGCATTGAAGGTTGGAGGATAAGTGACAGAGAGTGACACATAACCACCCGAAATCAATTAATCGTAAATAATGTTTGGTTGATGAATTGCACTGTAAACAGACAGATCTTCGACATTCACATCACTGTCGTCTGCCTCACCTGAGCATAAAATGTTTTGTGATCAAAGAGCTTTTTTTTCCAACATTTTATTTTTGTAGTGGTAAATGACTGAGTTTAATAACTAAACAAAAAATGTCATTTCTGGAACAGTCAAGTAGTGTTTCATTGTTCAGCAATCTGCTTATTGTTGTAGCAAATGAATCGTTAAATATTTTATTTTAAGATAAAAATTGTTATTGAACTCATTTATTGAATTTTATTTGTTTCATTAATAAATTTAGAAAATTTACAAATATCAAATAAATAATATCAAACAAAAATCAGCAGCTAGAGGGATAGAGAGAGGGGCAAAGACGGCGAGAGAGAGAGAGAGTATATCAAATATAAAAAAGCATGAAGACAATTCAAAAAATTGTTTTAAGAAAAATTTACCTTTGTAAAAGTGTGTGATTGTTTGTTGAAGATAATGTACACCTCTTTTCATTCATCTTCCGAGCAATTCAATTCGAGGATTACCGATTTGGTTTCCCACCGGAATGACGAATTATAGCTGTCAAGGTGAAAAAACCATCGGTATAACATCGAATGGAAGAAGTCAAAATAGCTGAGAAGAGAATTTCTCGATGAATTGATTTTACACTTAACTTTCCATTTTGATAATGAAAAACAATGTACAACCTATAAACTTTCTGATCCAAAGTAGCTTATTGAGATCAATTCTAATCAATTAAGGAATTTAGCATTTTCTGAAAAAATAGTGACAGTGATAGTAAATAATCAATAATGATGAAATAATGATGATGAACGTTTACTGATAATAATCCCTCCTAATCAATAAAATGAGGAGAATAAATATGCTACTAATTGCAAACAATTCCATCTGCCATCCTGATATTTTGTTAGCATTTGTTACCATTCTGATATTTTGTTGGTTGCGATTTTTGTTTAATCATAACAGTAAAGCGAACTGTTTGCATTTTTGAAATATTTAGAAAGAACTAAATAAAATTCTGAATGTAATTAAATTTGATAAATTATAGCACAAAAAAATAATTAAACTGGAAAAAATATATCAATGACTGTAATGGGATCGAAAAATTTTTTGAGATAATTAAAAGGTGTTGAAGAAAAAAGTGAAATAATGTGTTTAGAATTACAGTTTTGTTAGAATTTATAGAATAAACTAAAAGTTTTATTTTAATGGCTGAACAAAAAGTATTTATTTAATATCGCATGAGATTATTTACATAAAGTTTGAATTGATCGAAGTTCACAGATTAGGAATAACATTCAAATACCAATTTTTCAAAAAAATCTTAATAATTATCTTAGATCAATTAATTCATTACTCTTTTTTATGGTTATATATGAGTATTTTTTAACAATGATCATATTAAAATTTCAAGAATTTTTCACTTTATTGAAAAAAACGAAGAAAGTGGAATATTTTCGAATAGTTAAGCGCATATCATTCGATTTTTGATTCAAAAGTTTTCTGCAAAAACTCAAAATTATATTTTTAAGATTCGCCTTTTTCATTTTTATGGATAGAAAAGAAATATTTTTTTTAGAGGGAGAAAAAAGGAAACTGAAAGCAATGTGATATTAATCACATAGAAAAGAAAAGAATATTTTAGATACATGAAAAGAAGCGACGATAAAGCCTTATTGCTCACAGCATTGAATGATAATCTAACAAAATGAAGCAAATAGAAATTGAAATGATAAAATTTTGTAATAAAAAACATTTGCATGAAGTGATTGGAAAATGGCTGACAAAAATTGAAAGGAGAAAAAAAAATTTTAAATTTTTTACGAGACAGCACAACTTTTGATTACATGCAAAGAATTAATTGCAAAAATGAATAATATTCAATGATGATTTTTCAAAGAAAGAAAATAAAAAAATTAAGAAAATTTTGACGATTTTAAACACTATAAACTTTCCGCAAATATGATCATTAAAATCCCTGTGAAATATTCATTATAATATTCGAAAATGTTGGAAAAAAGAATTAGTTAAAAATAAACGTTTAGAGAATAAACAACAGGTGGTGGCGGATATTAAGTTAGCTAAGAAAGCAAATATACGACGAGCTATTGTTGAAAGGATGCCGACAAAGTAACTTTTAAAATTTTTCGAAATAGACTGATTGCAAAAAGTAATGAGTGGGATCAATTGAAGTGGCGTCAGAAGTGTGTATGTGTATATGTGTGTATGTGTGTGTATGTGTGTGTACTGTCCATTGATTTTTAACGATGACGAGATGGAATACTTTGTTGGTTAACCAATGTTTCTATTCCGGTAAAATTCACCTTTTGTCTGAGGAAAATAGAAATTATTTGTAGTGTGAGAAAATGATAGTTACTGTCTTTTTGTTTAAAAAATATTTCGGCCACACCATGCCATCACAATATCAGTAATCGATTAGTTTTATTAAAAAGTGCCATATCTGTTATTGTAAATTAATTAAACAGCGCATGGAAGTAAGTCTCATGAATGAGTGGGGAAAAAAGAAAAAAACTGAATGACTTTAAGAATTGTCAATAAAATTTTTCGTATTTCATAGCTTATTTACAGTTTAAAGTTCGGTAGTGAAAATATAATAAAATTGAGTATTATTATGAATCGCTAAAGAAACATTAAATTCAACATTTATAGAAGTTTCTTTCACTAAAATTTATTTATTTTTTCATTTCAAAATTTTATTTTAAACAGCATCCAATCGCTTACAGTTATCATTTGAAAAAAATATATGTAAAAAAGAGATTTCTTTCAATTAATTGAAATTTTATAAAAAAGCAAAATGCACAAAGTTTCTCTCATTTAAGCGTTTTAAAGCAAATGATAAAATGAATTGCTAACTCACCAAAAGGCTGAATAATTCGTTACCTTAAATGGATGAAATGGGTGAAATCATTGAAAGGACAAAGGTGTGAAGAGAAGGTATAAACTCTTAAATGATTCATTGGCTTAAATTTTTTTTTAATCAAATGACGAGCCTAAAAATGGAATATAAAAAACGGAATTATTATGAAATTGAAATGTTGAAGGTAATAAAGAGATTTTTGTTGTTGCAGGAATAATCTTTAATGCTTGTATTTATGAAAATGCAAATTTCTTCATTTGAATCTTTTCATAAGTAAACAGCAAACAGAATTTTCATTTTTATCAAAGGTAATAAGATTGTACGACGAATCTTTTGCTGTCACCATTTGTTTATTAACAAGCATTCTGTTTATTGAAACTTATTAAAATTATAAATTGAAATTTTATTTAACAAACAAAAATTTATCATTAATAATTTGCTCTGCCTTATTTTTCCCAAAATAAGCAATTTATTCTTCAATTTTTTCGTTCCCATCTATGATAAGTTGCGATGAGTTTATCATTGGTAACAGTACGCAGTCACGGTTTGGTAGAAAATTATACTTTTTAACATTTTAACTGAATTTATTCACTTGATAACTCAAATATAAGTCTTAAATGAAGCGAAATTTTTTGGATTAAAGCATTTAGAGAATTATAACTGATCATTTTATAAGTTCCTTTCTTTACCAAGAAGGTATAACTAATTAAATTTGAATTGAAATATAACATTCACTGAAATTACACCTACGCTATACATACAACCAATGACTAATAAGACATTCTTATTAAATTGACATTTAAAAAATGATAGTTCGTTAGAATCATTTGAACGGTAATTTAAATGGTCAGAAATGAAATGGAATTGGTTGAGCTCCATATAGCAAAACAAGCTAAAGAGTAACTGCTGCTACCACATTTGTCAAACCGGAGCCGTAAGTTACTTAACTTACTAATGTGAACGCCTTAGGCAATGATAGAAAAGAGAAAATTGTGTGGTTCGTTGTTTGATTGCTAATAAATTTGGAGATGAAGCAGATTGGAGATTGATCAAAGTAATTGGCATGAAATTAAACAGACTTGAAGATTGAGAGAGCCTCAAGGCAAAGAAATTGATTATATCAGCATTTGCAAGCATTCAGTTAAACATCAGAAAATTAATATTTTTTGCCGTTCAAAATATCCATATGAAAAATATTTCTTAAAAAAAGTCCTATCTAATGTTAAAATTTACTAAAGTCCTTGAAATAAATAAATTTGAACCAATGATAGTTACAGCTTTTAAACTTCTATCTTTCAAATTATGCCTCCATACTTAAAAATTTCTATTCTCTAGCCAAATAATTTCTCTCTAGCGATATCATACCAGACTTTAATTTTACAAGGATGTAAACATATGATGCAAATGTTAATAATCACGAAATATTTACAGTATTGAAATACTTCATTATCTTTAGTTTTTCATTTATATTATCTGGAAATAGTAAAAAAAACAGTAAATCCCGCACATTTTCAATCATAACAATGAGTGATTGATCGGGTTGTTTCCAATCATTATCGCTTACTGGCAACAATATTTTTAGATAATTCCAAAAACTTCATGAATGCTTTTATCATGCGAAATTAATTCGAATATTGAAACAAAATTTTTAAATTAAAAATTTTCAGAATGTTCACAAATATTTTTGCAGTAATTAGAAATGCCAACAATTTTTTTCGTATTCATTTCAGTGAGATTTCTGATAAAAGCCAATTTCATGTATTATTTAGTATTAGACTATTTGTCCGTTAAAAACATAATTTGCATTCGCAGAAATTTGCAAAAAAGGAAAAAAACAAATGGAATTCTATTTCTGCTCAATTTTCGTACTTTCACTTTATAATTAACTTTTCATCCTTTTGTTTTTACATTTTATTTCTTCTAGTATTTGTTCTAAATTAATCATACATTATCTTTGAAAAAACTCTCCACTTCGATCAAAAAACTTTTCGATCAAAAAACATCAAACATTTTCAAACTTTTGATAGCATATATATATATGGCTAAGCAGCTGTCTGTTCATAAATATTTTCTTTAATTTGCAATAAAATTCGAAATTGTCACATTTCAGCGTGATATCATTCAGTTAGAATAAACCGGATGACATTTAAATTATTGTAGCTTTTATTATATTACTGTAGATTAAATGAAATTTTTAGCAAAATCATTTGTAAGAATGAATGACTTAGACAAAATATAAAATTCTTGAAAGCAATTGAATTCAGCTAAAATTTGTTTCGGTAACTTTTTCACATTTTTCTAGAACTACATAAATTTTTGGGGACTAAAACTAATCAATAATTTTGTTTTAATATGCAGCATACTTGAAAATTTTTAAATATTTCTCATCAACTGTTTGTTTTACAAATATGAATTGTTCAATGAAACAGAAAATATGGCATTTAAGTATTTTGTTATGCTTTTATTTAATATATAATTCCTTAAAATAGCACATATAAAATTTATTCATCCATTCAATAAATTAAAAAAAAGTTCCATTGAAGCCTGAAAATTTATTTCACTTTTCTTTTGTCAGTCAAATGCGGCTTAAATTTCAAATTCATTCTTTAGCCTGTTGAATTGCTCCTCTCTGCTATCTATTTATTCATTTACCTCACTCTTTTTTCAACAATCCTGCTTGTCAACCAAACTTCCCATAATTACACTAAAAAACGAAAAAATTTGCGACACCCCAAAAATGCTAACTGACAATCAGCGCCTTCAATCACGATTTGTACACCCAAACGATGTCCTTACAAAAATGTATACTTCGTTGATGAGCAAATCAGACGTCTTAAACTGACAGATATCTTTCTTCATTTCAAAACTACTCCTCTAACTGTTACTCCTCAACAAAAACATTTCCACACTTTTTTTTTACATACTTTTTGGGCGCCAGCAATTTCGAAATTTGATGCTTTAGAAAAATTGTATGTACGTATTAGAAGGAGGAAAGAATAGCAGAAGAGAAAATTCTCCTTCTCTAGCAGGTATTGCTTTCTTTTTTTTAAGTAAGTGAAAAATTTTTGGACTAAATTCACACAATTTGCTTGATCTCAGAAAATAATTTATTTCGGATTGCTTTCACAAAATTCTTTTTTTTGTAAGACTTGCATTCATTATTTTAACTAAATTTGATTAATTAAATTTAATGATATTTTGTTAATTTTATTGAAAAGTTTATTTTTTTTTTATTCACAACTTTCTCTTCCGATGTATTATGATGGATTTTTGCTGGAAATATTTCAAAAACTAATTTAGAAAGGAATGACGCACAAGAGATTAATTTTAAACTATTTGATATTATCGAATACTTCCATATCAATAATGATGTGTTTTCGATGAAAAATTATCTGTTGACGGTGAATCATTATAAAAGGAATGGAACTGGAATGAAAAATTGTTGTAAATGGTTTGAAGTTGGGAATGAAAGATTTTTGCTAACACGTACTTGACATTAACATTCCGGATCGATGAGCCTAACAACAAATTTGAATAAAATTAGTCATTCACATATCTTCTTCAAGTTCAAGAGAAATATGTCATCTTCATTTTGAGAGTTTGTCATTGAATTTTGTGTTTTATTTGAGGGGTGAAAAATGAAAGTTTCTTTTTTATTCGATTCGATTCACATATAAATAAATTTTTAAAAAATATTAATAAATAAATTATTTTTGCTATTGGTGAGACTGAAAAGTAAGAAGGTGAATCACTAATAATTAGTTCCACTAATTAATTCAACCCAACTTGAACTCTCTAATTAATGCAACCCAACTTGAACTTACAAGCTCATTAGCATACAACTTCTAAACAGGACTATCAAATTATTCGTACTGTTTATTTTACTATTTCAGAAATAACTTTATCCTCAAGCAGAACATGACAGTCCAAAATTGCTGCTACATTAAATCTTTTTTCCCTTCTAATTTTACCTTGAAAATAAAATTTTTTTCATTAAAATAAATGTCACCGATCATTAAATGTTACTCTATAATTATCAAATAATTTTCATCATCGTTACTATCACTATTGTTCTCATCTATTATGATAGAACTTTCTTTTGCAAAATATGAAAAATGAAATCATAGCACTTAAAAAAAAGAGAAGCAAAAGAAGAATGAATTTTCTTTCTGCAAATAGTAAAAGAAATTGTGAATGAAATTTTCAAATTTAAACCTCATAAATGTTTCAGTGATGGCAACTGTGTGATGAATATCTGTCATATTTTGGATTTCAAAAATAAAACTTTTTTGACTGAAGCTTTCTTAAATACTGATTTCCAGTTAATTGTTGTTTGCGCGACAGGTTAGGAAGATTGCATCGGAAAAATAATTACTGTCTCAGGTGAACAACAAAGAGCAATAAAGCCTTACTATTTCCCATTCATTAATTTTGATTTTGAAAAAATCTGCAAAGTAAAACTATAAGTACTGAAAAGCGAGTTGATATCGCAAAAGTCTAACTCGTTTGACCTTCTCTGACTGCTAATTCATTCGTCTAAATGCACTGATCATTTCGATTCATAATTCATTAAGCATTGTAAACTTTTCAACAGAATAAATTCTTTTCCTGTTTCATTTCATTGCTATGACAACCATCCGGAATATCCCTTCATTTCTAAAAGGTCAATGTTCCCAATTTAACTTCGAAAACAAATTTTTCAGTGCATTGAATTTTGCCGCTGTTATCATAATGACCTCCAAATATTTGATATTCCACAATGTAACTGTAATTGTGGATGAAAATGAATTGCTGTTTTAGCCGACACGATATTTTCTTGCTCCGAGCGAATTGGACGATAATTTTATTCGATTTTGAAGAGTCTGTTGAATTGATAATTACTTCTTCATTACTATCCTCGTGTCAAAAATTTCTTCAATTTCACATTCATTTTAAAAAATAAATTTTCTTCCTCTTACAAAGCAACAATTTATCTTTTGACAAAGCAACAACTGATGAAAAATGGCACCGGTTTTTTTCTCTTTCTAACATTACTTCTCATTTTTTATTTTGTTGCGACTCTTTCCATCTTTCTCTCTCCCTTTCCTTTCCCTCTCTCTTTCTTTATATACCGAAATTTTTAATCGAATGAAATAGATATTTTGTTGCTACAGATTTCGGAAATTTTATTTTTTCATTTTCTAAAATCGAACATCTACTGACCAATTAACTTGATCACTTTCATTCACATACTTCGATAAGAAGCTGATTGAAAAGAATAACAAAAATTCATTCCGTTCAAAATTTCAGTCTTCAAGAAAAAATTTTAGTGGAAACTTAAATCAAATTAAATATTTTTTGGTTTAGAATGCTTAGTTCCATTGAATTATGAGCAGTTAATATTTAAAAAATAAAAAACAAAGCAGTTTATAGCATTTCATATAATTCAAATTATGTTAAATTTATTATTAGTATAGAAACAGTACTATAATTTCAATGTAAAATCGTTTCAAGAAAAAAGCCAAGTTGAAAATAAAATTTACTTCATTTTGAAAATTTAATTTAAACTCGTAAGAGTTCTTTAATCTAATTTAATTTTTTTGGTGGCAAAATTAACTCACTTTTAAATGTACAAAAAATGTAAAATTTAACATATAGTTTTTTCCCCAAATCATCATCCGTCTCAAATTAAACAGACAGAGAGTGAAGTGAAAATGTTAGAAAGAAGGCTGGTCAAATTTGAGCTTTTTGTGAAATTCAAAAAAAGTTGTTCATTCCCAAATATTCGTTGATCTACCTCTATTTGCACAGCTTACCGAACTTATTCCCCGCCATTCGTACATACCGGTCCTTTTCACTCTCCTTCCCATACAGATAATTTTAAAATTTTTCATTTTTTATTAAAAAGATCTACTTCAACTTTATTATTTTTCCTGTTATTGCTCTTCGGATTATTCACAACAATACCACACCTAACAGAATTGGTAAGCATTGCTTGCAATTTTCGTTCTAACAACAAGCGATTTCTTTATCATTTTATTTCATGTTCTTAGCCTGACTTTTCAGACTTGAAGCAAAATTTTAGAATTGATGATTATTTCTAGCATAAATGGTAAAGTTGATTTTATGTGAAATACATTGGAAAATAATATTATAACAGATAGAGATGAGGAAAAATCTAAAAGTAATTATTTTTGCTTTTAAGCTACAAATGGAAAAGTCCCTTTTGGCTGAGTGCCTTTCGCATTCACCAATTCATTTCCATTTTCTAACAACGCACTTCATAATTTATTCATTCTCCCCTCTTTCCTCTATTTGCTAGCACTTTTAACCAACTTCCGTTCATTTCAAACGTCATCAGCCCGAAGGGTCTTCTGATCTCTATGTCTGTTGAAATTAATTTCAAATTCTAAATTAAACCAATAATATTACAATTTTCATTTCTTATCATACTCAAATAAATAGCAAGCAAAGTAAAGTTTTAATATTCTCAGGTATATTTTGTAGCGATTGAAAAGAAAAAAAAAGACAGAAAATTCAAAATTTAGATTCTCAAGTTAAAGAACTGAAAGAGTTGCTATTTATCAAATCAGTAATCCATTCTATTTCATTTCATTTAGCTCTTTTACAAATAATTCTAAACTTCGTATTTCACTTATAAAATAAACACATACAAACTGGAAAGAGCAAGGAAAGAAAATTTTTTTTATTAAAAATGCATTGTTTTTCATCATTTTCATCATTTTTAGCTGGCAGTTACGAATGATGACGATGATGATGATCGTAGTAATAGTAATAACTGTAATTATCTTGCAATCATGATGATGCTAATGACAACTTTCAAAAGTCGTTGCTCTCAGATGAGGTACGGCAAAACTTTGAAGAGCTTCAGAGTTAGAATATCATCCATTGGTTGCGTTGAAAATATGATTGAGTGCTAAGTGAGTCACAAATGTCAGTTTCGACTGAAGGGTTTTTCGCTGACAACCTTTTCTCGATCCCTTCTCATCCTTCTCGTTTCCACTGCTAGCAATGAAGCTTGCTTTCAGCGCTCCCATTCATTATTACTTTCTGATACTGCCGTGACGGAAAGTCATCTCTTACTATCACTTAGCTATTAAAATTCTTTTGAATTCTCTCCGACAATCTCTATCATTATTAATAGTTTGATTAATCGTCCATAGTACAACTTCCCCTATACCTCACCTGTTTGTATCACCTGCTCATCGGTTAGTTTCTTCTGTATGCACACACTTCATTGCTGTACACATTGTTCTCAATTAATTTATTGTCTTTTCCGAACCAAGCAAACCGGTCACCTTCATAAATCATATCACTTCTTGTCCCTTTCACCTCTAAAACGGTCGAAGATTAATTGTTAAATCAATTTTGTTAGGCATTTCAGATTGATTACTCAATTAATTCTATTAGTGCAAATTATTCATCATTAATTTATCACTTTCATTAATTTTCTCCACTATAGTAGCTATTTCACTCATTTCGTCTCTTTAGGTGTCAACCAACTAACTTCATCATTGTTTCAAAGCTTATTCCTTTCATACGGAAAATATCATCTGAATAAGTGACAGTTCTCCTAGAAAATTCTGTGACAAGCAATGATAATTTCACTGCAAATATTCAAACTTCCATCCCTTCCTGCATGCTTTTCCACTAACTTCGTTTTATTCAAATAACCATGTTAAGCCATCATATTCCCAATCTAATCAATATTTTAATTCAGACATCAAAATTTTCTTTTCATTTTCGTTCCTTTCTTTTTGTCTGTATTTTTAAACTTTTGAATTTTTTAATTTGCATGCATCTTTATTAATGCTAACCCTTTACAAATGAAATTTATTATTTTATCGAAACTTTTGATTTGTAAATTAAATACATAAGCATAATTGTAATCAACGTCATAAATGAAAATTTATTTGAGAATGCCAACGTGAATGTAAATGCGTCAATGATGCTTCGTCTGGAAGGAATGGAATGGAAGGAAATGAAAGTAAATGAAAAGAAATATGAAATACAAATTTGTAAAGTGTCCTTTCGAGTACTTTACGTATCCAACAAATATTCAAATATTTCTCTGAAATATGTCCTTTTGAGCGAATGACAATATGAATCGTTACTCTCACCGATCCATATATATAAGCCGTTCCGGTTTTTATTTTTTCTTTTCTTCAAACATTTTCACGAGTTAAACTTTTTCAATTGAAAAAAATGATGGAACAAGTGAGGATCGCAAACAGAACCTGTTGCTTTTGAAATTTTTCATAAATTAAAAAAAAATTACAAAGATTTTTGGTTGAAAGCTAACAGCAATTCGTTCCATTCCCAATTAACAATTTTTCTAAGCATTCAATGATTTTTTCTTCTATTCTTTAATTTTTTTCTTGAAAAATATTTTGCTCTATCCATTTTTGCACTTATTTTTTCGAATAACTGCAGTGAAATATTACTGTGTTTGAACTTAATAATTGCAAAAAAAAGTTTGACATATTTTAATTTTCAGTTATGTAATACAAACAATTTTAGTTTTTGCAGATTAAAATTCCAAAATATTTGAATATATTATAGCTTTTAACATATCTCAAGATGTTTGCAGCAAAGCATAATGTGATGTTTGATTCAAGTTTTATTAATGAATAATTTTCATGACGCATATAATAATAATGACAATAATAACAATAATAACAATAATGACAATAATAACGATAATAATA
>UPTC01000959.1:0-19567 GCA_900537255.1 Acanthocheilonema viteae | reverse complement strand
TATTTACAACAAATGTTTTTCCATTCTTGCAGCAATGTTCATTCAAGAGTCACTCTTGAATGAATATTGCTGCAAGATGAAATTGTAAAAGCAGTATGATATATTAACGTTAATCATGACATCCTTATCTCTTCATCTATATATCATCACTATAGTTCCAATTATACTATACTACGCTCTAATATGCAATCTTAACTATGGACAGTAAAAAAAAATATATAATTGGGAAAACGTTGCATACAGCAAAAAAATATTCCGCAGAAAAAGCAGAATCCAACTGTACGTGACATATTACTGCATATTTTAAGTTTGACTTCTATGAAGTGG
Organism: Acanthocheilonema viteae; assembly: GCA_900537255.1. NCBI lineage: Eukaryota > Metazoa > Nematoda > Chromadorea > Rhabditida > Onchocercidae > Acanthocheilonema > Acanthocheilonema viteae. Next base: position 19,240 of record UPTC01000959.1, on the reverse strand, counting down.
TCTTTCCGTTTTTTTTAATGTACTTGATTAATAACGAATTGATGAAAAGAAGAGAAGGAAAACTATTCTGAATACATTATTGAAAGGCACATTGCACATATATGAACGATATCACTTCAAAGTAGTTTTCTTTTCCTGTTGTTTAAGAATGAATCAAAAGAAAAACAACCTTCTTCCTTAGAATAGTTTTCTTTCAATTTGAATAAAAATGAAGAATAATAGGAAAATCAAAAATTCCACACTTATTTTTTTAAGGATTGGAAAATTGGTAGACAGAAAAGATATATACGGTTCTTGTGATTACATGTAATCTCATTTAATTCCAAGTTATTTCGGATAATTTAAATACACTCTGTGAATTGTACTGAAATCTTCTAATAATGCATTTCCATTCTCTTGTACAATCAACGAGATAGCTTGTGAAACACCAGATGTTTGGATGGAAGTTTAATCAGTTTTGATAAAAATGTCTAGTTTTTCATTTTCTTCAAATAATTCTATCCATTCGTTATTTCCAGTCGTTCATTTCATTTATGAACACCTTCTTTTTTCTTCATTCATTTAGTTATTTGTTTAGAATTGTAATTTTAATTAACGTTTCCAGTGGATGGCACAGATTTCTGCAACTATGAAGGTAATTGTGAGTCCACTTCAATTCCAATTTTCCGCAACGACATTTTGATAACATTATCGTTATATTGTAATCTTTTTTTCAGCAATCCCAGAAATTTATTTTATTTCATGCATGAAAATAAAAGAAAAAAACCGGTCGGACAAATTGTTCCATATATGGAATATCAGCAAATTAAAAAAAGTTTAGAGAGTTATTTGGATTTCCTGCCGAAATAATATAGCCAGTTCGACGCATCAAAGAATTGCATTTTGGATCATTATTGATTTAGTCATGAAGTGGAAAAAGGATTATGTGAATGGCAATGGTGTTGGTGACGATGATGATGTTGTGTATAAAAAAATCAAATGTGACAAAATGTTTTATTTATGCTTAAGCTGTAGTTAATTTTGTATTTTTTTCTCTTCTTTGGATTACCTGATATAATTAAGCGAGTAAATAGAACAGTTTTGTGCATATTATGTAAAGAAGTTAATTAGAACAATATGTTCGATTAGTTATAAAATAAAAAGATAACAATGCAAACACTGATAAACAATTTAAACTTTCTGAATAAGCTTCTTTTTTCGAGATCTAGGTTATTCAAAAATATTGTTGGTCACAAACAATTGGTCATTTCGATGTTAATGCAGGAGCTATTAGTAATATCCCATTATCTACGTACGAATTATGAAAAAATGAAAGGAAGTAGTGGTATAAAATTTGTAAAAAAAAGATATATCAAGTGGTAATTCGATAAGTATGAGCATTGAAGATGATTAAAACGATAAGGATAGCTAACAAATGGAGGCAAACAGAGAGGAGAAAGAGCGAGGGAGACAGAGAAATGATAACAATGTCTGGCAGATTTTTTGTTGACTATGTAATGTAAAGAAGTGCATAAGTTATGTAGGAAAAAGAGAGAAACACCTGGAAGGAATCAGGAAAAATAAAAACTATTTCATGACCTCTATGACACTTACTTTAAAAAGATATACCACTGGCGCCAGATGCAAAATAAATTTTGGAAAAAAGAAAATAAATAGAAGGGGAAAGACCGAATAAATAAAGACACCAGATGTTTTAACAACAAAGAAAAATGGTATTTCGGAAAGGACTGGACCAAAATTTCGCCATTTCTAGGATAATTATTTGACGGAATTAATTTGCGGGCGCTAAATATAAACAAAATATTTGATAAATAAAACTAAATCAAAAACATTCGAATGAATGAGGTCAAAGAACAATCAAGAAGAAAACGAGACATAATTTTTGCAAGATCTTTTTTGAATTTACTTTCACAATTGTAAAGTTTGTTACTCTTTTTTCTTTTATCAATCTTTGCAAATCCTCCAACAAGAAATATCCCTTCATCTCCACTTATTTCTCATCCGACAGTACTATTAAGTTTTGCAGTCTCTAATAGTAAACTGTCTGAATCATAGCAAAACCTTCGATCAGCCAAATAATTCCACCCTTCCGCCATCCCATCGCCCTACAAGCGCTCGCCGGACTCACAGCCCGACGCAGAATTGAAATCGCGGATTAGTTGAGGATCACGCAGAACAGAGGATGTAGCATTGATGTTGCATGCAATGAATAATGCAATGATGTGTTTTGGAAAGGCTTTGGACTTTTCATTTTCCAATCTTTCAATTGCTTTATAGCTGTGTGGGAGCATGGGAAGAGGTCGAAAGGACATCATTTACCATCTTTTGCACTGTTGCTGAAAACTTTATAAATCTATCGGGAAGGGTTCAACTCGTACTCATTTGTAAAATCATTTCAAATTTTAGATTTTTAAAACCTCACGTTATTCTGCAAATAACTCTGAAAGGGTGTTGCTGGCTTCATTTTCTAGATAAACTGTAACCAGAATATTTCGACTATTTCCGGAAGAAAAATTTTGCACAATTTGACTCATTTGTTTTTGCTCGAAAATTTTTTATGATTTAGAAAATTCAACAAAATTTAACCAGCAAGTGTTTAACATGACACGAACAAATTCTAGGCTTTTTCAAAGAATGTTGCTTATAAGAATGTGAATTTCCAATATTTGAAAGAATTCAATTAAAAGGCATTTCAATATACGAAAAGTTAAAAATTAAATTCTCACTGGGATTTTCTATTTAAAATTTTAATTTTCTTCGTAATGACTTCTTGGATGAGAAATCATTTCTTTTTGCGAGATCAATTTATATTTAATAATTGTATTTCAGGATGGGTGAAAGTGATCATTATGGCTTTTCCCTTACGACTTTCAGGTAAACTACCTCAACTCATTTTCCTTTTAAATGGTAGTAAAAACTCGGTTTGCTAGTCTCCTCAAATTGTCAACTTTGTTTTGTAAGACAAATATTTCAAGTTGGAAATTTTGCACGTAGCTGGCTAGATATGAATATCCTGATGATCTTACATTAGAGATTTCTTCAATAAAAGGATTTAAATTCAGTTTGGCAGTTAGTGAAAGTTGAAACAATTTAATCAATAGACATTATCATTCTAACTGCAAATTTTTCAAATTTTAGCCCTTCTGGCAAATTAATGCAAATCGAATATGCTTTAAATGCGGTGAAGAATGGGCAACCATCCGTAGGATTGCGAGGTTGGTATTATTTGCGTTTCTGAATAAATGATTGAAACCATAAAGCAATACCATAAATTCATCTACCATAAATTTCCTTTCACTCGTTTACTCGAAAACCTAACGAAGTACTAACATGTTTACTCACTTGCCTTTTATTTATTTAACATATCTATCTGATATACACTTCCTTGCTTATTTACTTAATATCCTATGCCTCACACCAACTGGATATTATTATATATATCGCTCTGTTATGCATATTCGATTTACATAATAATCTACAACGTGTTTTATTATTTTACTTAATATCCTAGGTAGTAGAACGATGTGATTTTATCATCTTATTCATTTACTCAGGAATTTGTATAAGCTGTGGTTCAAGTAGTAGATATCTCATATATCTTTAAAGTGTTATCGATGTTTTGAGATAAATAAATTCCAGCATCAGATGGCGTGGTTTTGGCTACCGAGAATAAGATATCGGTGCTATATGAAGATCAACCAAAAGTAGAAAAGATTAGTCAACATATCGGTTGTGTTTATAGTGGCATGGGACCTGATTACAGGTAAATTAATTTTGAAAACAATTCGAAATATCCTGGATAGAATTTACTAAAATAATAGGATTGTAATATGGTCATGCCACAACAGCATTAGTTGATGAGTGTTTTCATTTATTTATTCTCAAAAAAATATTTCCTTAGAATTTTTTGCCTTATTTCACAGGTTAGCTAGTTAGAACAAAGAGAAATAAACTTATAGTTCCTGATTAGTGATTGTTATATATTAACAGGCTGCATTCAACGATTTATTAAAATCGAAACACTATAAATGTCACAGATTTATGATGTGATGTTGATATTTCTTGAGTCTCTGGCACTTATAAAGTTTCATCTATTATCTGGATTTATCAGTTGCACATTGTATTTTTTTTTGTAGAATCCTGGTTAAAAAGGCACGGAAATTGGCGATGGAATATGAATTGATGTATGGCGAAGAAATACCGACAACACAACTTGTGACAAAGTTAGCTGCAGTGATGCAAGAATATACTCAGTCAGGGTAAGTGATTTTCCTTTTCATTGATATCTCTCACTTCTTACCTTCACAAATTATATAATGTGTATCACTACTTATTCTCGGATTAAATTACTTTGAAAAAAAATCCATTCCTGAAGAATAAAAGGTTCGAATATAAAAAGAGAATAAGCGATACATTGGATTGCAAGAATCAAAATTTTGTCAACGACCATAGACTGTTTGCTGGAATTACCAAAATTCACTTGGTTTTAAATAATCAAAAATTTTGCAGCGGTGTACGACCATTCGGTGTATCAATGCTTGTTGCTGGCTGGGACCGTGAGCCAAATTCTGGTCGACCACTTTTGTTCCAGTGCGATCCTTCGGTAGTATTTTCAACTTTGATGATCTTAAATTGTTTTAAAGTTCATTTGAAATGTTTTTTAAATGAACAATTTAAAATTAAAAATTGGTTTATTACGTTGCTCTCGCTAACAGTTTTATTTAGGGAGCATATTTTGCTTGGAAAGCAACAGCTTTGGGAAAGAATGATGTCAATGCAAAAACATTTTTGGAGAAGCGATTTAGCGATGCGTTAGAGCTGGATGACGGTATTCATACGGCATTATTGACATTGCGTGAAAGTTTTGACGTTGGTATGACGGAAGATAACGTGGAAATAGCAGTGTGCAATAAAAATGGGTTCACACGTTTATCAAAACAACAAGTGAAAGATCATCTTGGCGCACTCTGATTATTGCATTTTTTGTCGCAGCTGAAAATAATGCAATTTGTTGTTTTTTTTTGCAGTATATATTAATTTGTATTGAATTCGAGTAGTACTTTTACGAGATTTGAGGCCCTTCGGAGATTTGACCTCGACTTTTCCTTTCCTTCATTACCTTCTCTACTCTGTTTAAAATGTAGTTTCGCATTAAAACAAAAAGATAATGAAGAATTAGGAAAAAATATTGTTTGTTGATCTTCCTTTTTATTCTTCTGAATCTATGCATTTTGAATCTTCAACTCATCTATTAAATATGAAAACAGAGTATTTTCGGAAAATTTTTCTGATTGTGTACTTATCAAAGCTGCAAATAAAAACTGAACGATGTCATTTTCAGTGTACTTTTTATATCTGGAAAATCCATTAAAGATTCTTCTAGTGAACCCATTCAGGTATTTACTTAATGCTGCAACGTTTTTATATCATTAACAGAGATCAAATCTATCATTAAAAAAATATCCTTCATAGTACATAATGCTTTCTGACCATAATATTATCGATTCCATCATCAGGTTCACTTGCTTCGGTTTCTTATGCTAGCATTAGTGTTTTTTCCTTTCAAAAACTAAGTTATTACTATCTTATTGCAGAAACTAGTCGATATTTGTGTAGAACAGATTATGTCAAAAACGAAGTAAGTTCACCGTTTTGTTTACTTATTATTACTCCTACTCTGAAGTATCATTGTTGCGTGGGTTTTTTTGACGAGAAAACATTAAACTTTTTGAATTACACTGCGAGGTGAGCTCAGTAGTTTTCAGAAAATTAGAGCAATGTTGCTTTATATTTGTCGGTTGATTGCAAGGGGAAAGAGAGAAGTAATTTGAAAACAGTTTACAGATCATGACTTGAAACATTTTGTCATTTTTAACAGAAAGTGAAAAAAATATTTTTCAGATATGATTTTTATCAAACTGAAACCCATGTTTTTGTGACGATATTGAAACGTGGCTTAACATTAGAACAATGTAAAGCGCATTATATAGATGGTTGCTTAACAGTGGTAGCAGCGGGTGAAACCATATTAAACATACGGCTATCCCATCTGATTAATCCTACATCATTAGAATTGAAATGTTTACCATCCAAAGTATTGTATTTATTGTTTCATCAGTTTTTTTTTCTATTTTGAAAGCAGCAATTGTGGTAGTAAGCTTATCTACATTTTAGATGATATTGATTTTTTTTGCTAGAACTTTCTGAAATTAAATTTTTGAGACACGAAATTTGTAGAGTTGATCATTTCAGCATCATTTTCTTTATTACTTTTATTTTATTTTAACATTCGTGTAATAATGCGCTCTTCATTTTCACTATTATATTTTCAGATTGAATTAAAGATGGAAAAGGTGGCGTTAGATCAATGGGAAACGTTGGAAGAAAAGAGTGGAGAAAACAAAAATAAGGTCCTTTTTAGATGTTTTGTTTTATGAGATAAAACGATTTATTTTAGCAGTTTTAATGTGTTTTATTGTGAGTTGAGTAACATGAGAAAAATCAGAGAAGGGAAATGAATGTAGCTTCGATTAGAACGATAGACAGATTGTTCTGGTAGGTGATCTGAAACATCGTGCACTCAGTTGTGGTACACTTCAGTAACATGAGAAGGATTAGCCGAAATGAACCGAACATTGGTTTTACAATGTAGAACTTTTATTTTATTTTATATTTGTTTATTCAACTCAAAACTGACCTTCATCTCAAAGATTTATATAACTAACACCTTCAGCCAGCACTAATTAGTTGGGATAAATTCGCTGAAGAAGTAGAAGATGATGAAGAAAAAGGAGATGTCAATATACTTTTTCAGGTGAGCTCATTTGTAAGTTGATTATAGAAAATTTACTTTTTTTGAAGCGTCGTGGACAGGACAAATCCTCCAAATTATTAGCTCCATTCTGCATGCTAGACTTTATCCTGTAGAATCAACCATCTTCGAGTTTTCGACAATGTCTCGTTATCCATCCCTATGCCTAATTGTCAATTATTCCTTATCAACTTGCGTGTGGTCATTTCAGGTGTTCTTCAGTTATCTTCAATAATAGTGATCCATGCCAAGAACATTTATCTTTACTTATTTATACAGCCTGTTCTCTTACGATTTCAACAGTACTTTACACTAAATTTATGAATTCGATTTTTTTAGAAATTATATAAAGATGCCGATGATGACACGAGGAAGGCAATGGTGAAATCATATACAGAAAGTGGTGGAACAGTGCTAAGTACCAACTGGAAAGAAATAAGTAAAAAACGCACAGAAATCCGGCCTCCTGATGGAATGGAATTTAAAAAATGGTGAAATTTAATCAATTTGCCGAAACTGTATAGTTTTATATGATGTATCGCTGTTTACAATGAGTTATATCTGTTGTCAGAAAGATAGGTTTTGTAATTTTTAAATGCTGTAAATTGTATCGTCACTTAGTGATCAGGATATGATTTACATTTTACATTTTACCAAAATATAAAAACGATCGAAGGTTTGGACTTCCCGGAAATTATTCTGAACTAGCTATTATCTACAACGCAAGAAGAACTTGATAGTATTTTTCGCTCTATATAAGATATATGAATCGAAATCTGTTTGGTAATGCTGGCAACTAATTTTCGGGGAGTAAGATTAATAAATCTCTCGAAAGCAACCAAATATTATTATAATGCTATTTGCCTGAAATTAATGCTCGCTCTTATTCCAATATTTTCAAAGTTTTTATTTAAATAACTTATTCTTCATAACTGGAAGTAATCTACCTTCCCAAGGGAGGAAACCGAAGAAAATTTAAAAGCCGTACGTTGGCAAAACCTTGAACATGGCCTTGTCATTTGTATTGCACTTTATATTGTGAGAAAAAATATTTCCTTTTCAAGTAAATATGATACATGCAAGAAAACAATTTGAACGATCTTAACATTTTTAACATGCATGCTGTCGAGTACCGATCAAGATAAAAGGAAAAAGCATTTCATCGCCATGGAATACGTATGACAACATAAATGTAGCTAAAGCTAAGCTAGCCTATATATGTGTGTGTTTTTGTTTCAATTAGTGGCTCCTAACATAACGTTGTTTTCGACTGAAACATCTCACACAAAACTTAGAGCATACGGAAGGATTAAAGCCTGTGTCATTGAATCACTGCTTGTGGTAGTCAGGTACAAATAAAGTGTTGTGCGCGATGAACAGGAAATACATTTTAGAGGAATATTTGAAAATAAAGGGACTAACCAGTCTAAAATTAGAGATCAGGTAGAGGAGCGATGCCCAATTTTTCTCCCTAAACTCATCCCTATAAAGGGAGATTTCCACTCAGTACCGGTACTTCAACAGTGTTGCAAAGCTAACGTTTCTAGTATTACTATCATCATTATTTCTGTCAAATTTAAATTTGCATTGTTACCGAGTTTATTTTATGGTATGTCAAAATCTTCATCATCAGGCGCTTTCCGTTTCAATAGATTGGTGATAGCTTCCGGTCGCGTTTGTCGAACTGTTTCTGCTGATCGTGCGATTGGTTCTTCCTTCCGGATCATCTGTTCGTTGATTTCGCGTAACTGCTCATTACTCTAAAATATATTAATTGAATATCCAAACAGAAATTAAACTCTTCAGATTTTTGGAAGTTAGTTTTTGAGAAATCTTGATATAGTAAAATTTGAAATTTCATGCTACTGAAAGGATTAATGAAGGAAGTGCTACCTTCCATCCCACATTTGGTTGTATCAAACAAAATCGGTCATTTGGCAATCGCAATCCGTAATTTTGCCGAATTGCAGGAAGTGGCACAGCATTTTTCTGCTCTGCAAATTCTACCAATAACTGCCTACTCGGTCGTTCACTTTTCCAAAAACCTGTGAGAAAAAAGAAGCAGAATAAAATATCATTGTATAATATATAAATATTGTACAAGAAATATTTCCCGGGAATAAACGACAAGGACATAAATACATTATTTCAGAATAATAATTTTGCGCATAACTTTTACAATGGTAAAATTTTATTGAATAAAAACTATTGAGAGTGACGGTATGACTGAAAATGTTTTGACTGGTTATCAAAATGGTTAGAAGTGGAGAAGAATGAAAGACAGACCTGCGTTATCGATGGCAAATTGTACATCAGCTTCATCGATTTGCTTCTTTCCCGCATGCTCACTGATTGAGCGAGCATCTTCGAGAATTTCTACCGTGTATCTGTAAAAAGATTACTATCATCATTATTCGATAATACCACTTTTTGATATTGCGAAACTTGCAAGAACCACTCTTACAATCCTTTAATGCATCACTGTGGCTATACATACATCTCAAACTAACTTTAAGCTTGAATTTATATTTCCAAAATGATATAACCTATAGGCAAACTCGAGCATCTGCGAAATTACACGCGGTTCATAATCGGTAATTTCCATTTCCTTTAAAATAGCTTCCATAATTTGCGCATCACGTGGTATAGTACCCATTTACGTCAATTTCTGTTACTCTCCACTTCAGATCCGATAACTTCGAGAAAGTTGGAAATCCAACGTGCTGGAAGCGAGGTCTAACTGTTGTCTTTAATTCTTATTAACAGCAATTTCGGTTTGGTATAGAGAATTTAAAACAACAACACTACTTTCATAAAAATCAATACTATATCCGCGGGAACTAACATATAAATAAAAATAAAAACATTCCAATACTTATCGCGAAAAGTATAAATCACCCGTCTCGCCTCACAGTTATTACATTGACTGTTTTCAACCGCTGAAAAATAACACAGAGAAGTGAATACTTAAAGTAATTTAGTATTAAATTTTCGTTCCTTGCGAATGTTATGCAAAAATCTGTCAGGATATTCCAACACTTTACTTGGCACATATTTAAAAACTGAAGAATTAGCAAGGTACGAATACCAATTCTTCCTATGTGAAATCTTGTCTACAAAAAAAGTAATCGAATCTTCAAAAATCCATTTCTTCTTGAAAGAACTGTTTCCGTGAAATTTTTTATGCAGTAATATTTCAGGAATATAAATGAATTGTAAAATACAATTACGATAATCATCGCCTGTGACATTTACTATAATGATACATATAAAGAGCAAATGAGCTTTTTCATAAGGTCACTGTTACTCAAGCATGCATAATAGCTCGCACAAAGTCGGAAATGTTTACATTGCCGTGCGAATCATCATGGCCAGCCAGAAGTTGATCAACCTAAAAACAAAGAATTGATGGCACTTATATTGGAAAGTGATGAAATTTGAACACATATCTATTTATGCATTTTTCTTGAGATCAACAAAAAGCTCTTTTATTTAAATTGTCATCGATATATTAGATCTCTCAATAACCATCTGATAAGAAAAAAATTTTTTAATCTCAAAAACTTGAATTGATGACTTACTTCTTCATCTGACAAACGTTCGCCGAGAGTCGTTAACAGGTGTCGTAACTCAGCGACATTGATTAATCCATTTCCCTACAACGATAAATTCTACATATTAGGAAATGATCACTAAAAAAGTTTCGCTGCAGATTGTGCAGTGATACAAGATGTGACGAGCTACCTCCTTATCAAAATGAGATAATCCTTCCACGAATTCTTCCAGGGTATGGCTTTCACGGCATTTATTCACTGACTGATAAATCGGGACAAAATCTTCGAATGTAATACGAGTTTCTGAAAAAATTTATGAGTTACCGCGACTAGATTAATGATAAAAATAATAGATTTCATACAATGCATAGAATGATTCCGCAACTAGAGCTGAAATTTCACTAAATCCTAATTCAGTTTATAATTTTCAAAAAAAATCATGATATTACTATTACTAACTTATGATAAAATTTGAACATTGAACAGGAAATTTTTCTATCATTTTTTTAATATTTGCGAGCAATATTAAATTACTTTTGAGTATAAAGCGTTAAATAAGATCGTGGATCTTTGTTCCTTTTCTGTTTTACTCAAAAATAAAACGAAACTGCAAAAGTTAAACAAATTCTTAGCAATTATACCGGGATCAGTCCAATGTGAACAACATTTTCGGATCTCAGCTTCCGTTGGGTTTTGTCCAAGTGCACGAAGAACATCACCGACTTGCGCTACTCCTATTCGTTCATCTCCCTGAACATATGAATTTAATTAAAGATTACGAAGATATCTATCACCTTTTAAGTTACACACCTTTGAATCGAAGTAGCAAAATACTTCACGACATTCCGATAACTGTTCATCAGCAGACGTCATTGTTTTAGCGGTAGATTACCTTTCCGGGTAACTCTGAAATTTTACAGAATATTTGGAAAAATAGCTTTTAGAAGGATTAATTGAAAAAAAGATGAAAGTGGGAAAATTCCAGACGCACAGTCCTGGTCCTTTTTTTCATAATATTTCATCAAAGAACAAGTTTTCAACAACGTTCAATCTTTGTTATGTGTGTATAGAAAAATCGTAAAATCGGAATCATTACATCCTAACCATCTAGAAAATAACGAAGCGGTTTTATATGGAGTGGTGCAAAACATCCTGCTAAAGACTATGACAATTTTCAAAATACCACGAGACAATAGCGATGTAATAGTTCTGCTGATTCCACAATGTTAAGATTAAATATTACAAGCCCACCACGATTCATCATCCTTTAGTGCATGATGATTCATCTCGACCTTGGATTTGAATATATCTCACAATCACTAACTAGTCGTATAATTATGATAGGTCAACCCTGACTCGATTTTACCTTTCCCGTTCTTTTTCTTACAATAAAGAATTTTTCAACTAGGTATATCGAGGTGTTTCGATTCATACGAATTAAAACTGTAAATTTTCAATTTAACAACTTGTTTTTGCACAAAAATTTATTTTACATCATGGAATGAGAACAGAAGAAAAAAAAATCATTAACCATTAATGGTAGCTGAGAAATATAGAATTAAATCGAATTAAAATTTGCAAGGAATTGAAATGAAAATGAAGATATTGAAGTGAATGTCTTGACAGGTAAGATCGCAAATATCTACTAAGTAACATTTGAAGTGCGAAAAAACGAATGAGATCAATGATATTTCTTTTTCAAGTTTTATATAATTCACACATAAATGATTTATGCCATTCCGCTCATGATATAAAGTAATGAAGCATCATTTTGCTCCACTGAAAATACTGCCATCTTTTCCGGTACAATCCCTGAAGAAATTGAGAAATTCGATTTCATATACTGAAACTACAAACTTCAGCTAAACTTAACATTTACATGAATTATTCTTCATTAATCACCGACAAATTATGGTAGTTTTCCAACCCCGAATTTGTACAGGACCTATCGTATAACACTATAGACAAAGGAATAGAACTTACTGAGCAATATTTGCGACATTGTGAAAAGAGCGGAAAAACTGCGAAGAAAGAAATAAATTGCTTTAATATCAACACGTACTGTTCGTAACGCACCTGGATCATCTGCATCAATTACTGGAATATGTTTTATTTTTGTTTTATTTTTCTCACCGCAATAATACCAAAAAGTCTTTATCATGCTTAAAAGTTAGAATTTAGCATACTATATCAAGTTACAGTTTAACACGGAATTTATACGTTGAATTACTAGAAGATTCAGAACAGAAAAGTGTTGGACGATATTAGCCACACAATATATGTAACAAACAACTAGAGTGAGTGGATGGTATTTCCTAATAATTTAAGATTGTTAATAAATTAAGAGATGCTTATCGGTAGCAATTTTTCCAAACCAATTATTACATCAAAGTGTTTTTTTAAGATCACAATCATCAAATCTTTTCTTTACTTAGCCAAAAGGTTTTCTGAAATTGTGTACCGTCCATGCAGCATTGCTAATGATCTGGAGCAAAAATATAATTTGCAAACTAATCGGACATATTTTGTTATAGAATGAGAAAGTAGTAAACAGTACCATAACCATTCTGCAACGAAACAGCAGAAAGATTCGAGAAATATATAGCAATGTTTGCCATATCTAAGTCACCGCAAAATTGAAGTTCATTTTCTTGACTTCCTTTAATCTCCTGAAGAGATAAAATTTTTGTCTTCATGCTGATTTTGACATCAATTTTAAAACCTCATTTAAGCCATGCTGGTAGAATCATTTCATTTTTGTAAACGAAAACTTACTATATATTTTACTCCCATATTCTTGAACGAAGTCACCAAACTACGTACTGTTGATAGTGGTGGAAGATAGAGAGAAACCTCAAATTTTTTCAATGAGTAACAACCGGAATTTAGAAAGATTAAATTTTTGAAAAAGAAGTTCTAATTTTTCTATTTACAGATTTCTCTTTTTCAAAGCACTTACCATCCTCTTCATTTTTCCCTCAGTTGACAACGGTAGAGGAAAAAAACCTGAGATATGGGAAAATATATTATGATTGAAATGTAACATAACTCTCCAAATTAAACACCCTCTATAAAACGTGATAGTGTCACATGACAACGCAGCAACGTTTTGCACAAGATGTTTTAGTAAAATACTTGAAAACTATATCTTATTTACAAAAAAATCAATGAATATTACCGTTTTTTTCATATCCGATTATAACCGTTAAAACGATTCATTAAAACTTGGCTATAACTAAACTGCAGGGCAGACATAACCGTATATGAATTTCCCGAAAGTAATCATGCCCACCATCAAAACGATTCATTCAATCATTTATCAGCTTGAATGTTAATGCTTGTGAACTGCCAGAAAATACTACACATCTATGAAGTAGCAATTAACAAACTACCGAAATATTATTTAAAGCCGGCATATCATAGGTCTTCCAATATTTGGTTGGAATCAGTACTACAGGTAATTCATGAGTCATTCCGCATGACCTCTGTTCCACTTTTAAATGCGGTACATCGCCAAGTTTGATCAATCGAATTTTCGTCGATCGATCCTTCACATTCATACTTTTGAACAAATAATCTTTCTCCACTTCCATATAGATTTCGTTGAATTCTTCCGACACACCACCCATTATGTATGTTGAGAAAAATTCGGCCTGAATTTCGAAATTACAAAGAAATTTCTACACCTTTTTTGGCCGAAAAAAAAGAATTTATATAATGATTCATCAGTTCACAATAAACATTAAACTTGCACAAATTTCAACTTTTTGAATGATCTCCATCTACTGAAGACTTCTCTTTTAAGGGTAAAACATAAAAAAACTCAAAAGCCTCAGCATGTATATCACAACCTAATGCGAAATAAAGCTTAGCAATTCACCTCATTAACTGCCGGAAATCTCTCGAAACTGACAAAAAAATAAATAAATGCATTATTCTACAAGTCCCAAAAGCTCACCACATTAAGTGTTATTTGTAAATAATTTCCATTATTAGCTAATGGACAAGGATTGAGTAGGTAAAACGCATCAGGTGTAATTCGTAACGTCACCTTATCTTTGCACATCTTTGCAACAAATTCGATGATTTCTGTAAAGAAAATATTCACATTACTTTTCGGTAATCAAAGCCACGATCCCTAGAAATGAACGTTTAACAACCCACCCAAAAAAAATTACTTGAACTTTTGCAGTCATATTGCAAATAAAGGTGGTAAGCCAGAGATTTAGATGATTAATAAAATTGACATAAGAAAATAGACAAACATTATGACGGAGCTTACTTGACAGAGTGTCAGCCGCACCACTCTCTGCCAAAACAGCAAGGAATTTCATGTCTGCAATTTAACAACTTTAATAATAAAATGGTACAGAAATCTAGAGGGACTATCATGATCAGTTTTGGCAATAGAATCTCATCAACATGCATTTAAAAAAGCATCCAGAGAATCGCTGCAGTTAAAATACACGAGTGACACACAACAGTGTCATAGAATATGCAACAAACAGCTTACTGCTAAAATTTATTCATAAATTATATTATATTACAATATCAACTTCAACTTCCACCAAACCACCTTCCTGCAAAAAAGAAAACTTGAAGGGAACACAAAAAATATTAAAGAAAAATGATCTAATGAAATAATTGAAACATGTAATAGATAAAGGACAACAGCATTATGTGCTGACGCCAATATACCGTTATTCTGAATGGTACTGAACCATCCGGAACAGATGGTGATTTTGTCAAGAAAATCGAACTATTCTGGGAATTAGCATCAGGTGGGCATAACCACAAACGTGTACTTGGACGGTGAGACCTAAAAAATAATCCTTAGCTAAACAAAATTCTTTTTTAATAAATTTGATTACATAAAATTTCATAACTTAATAAATTATATCTATCTATACAATCTAATCTACCTACCTATCTATCTAATTTATCTATTTATCTAATCTATCTATCCATCTAATACATATATATATATATATATATATATATGCCCCTTGTTAAGAAAACAAAATGAAAAAATTGCCATGACGTTCCCAATGCAGACGCAAGATGAGCTTCACCATCTTTCTCATTTTCGAAACGATATGTAACATGATTTACCGCAACAACCGGAAATAAAAATTGTCCTAAATTACAGCGGCTGAGAAGCTTGAATTTTACAGCATCGAAACGAAATATTCATTCAACGCTTTATAAAAGGGGATGATCGAACTTTTAGTCAAAATTTACAATCAATCTATAAAATTTACGATCAATCTATAAGAAGCAGCCAATTTTGATAAAATTCGTGAAATTTCTAATCTCGATCGTAACGCATAGTCACTTTCACCACGCAGCGGCATTGCAACACTGTCTACAATTATAAGACCAATCTGAAATTTCATTCCAGTTATTTGTTATGCACGAAAATATTCGTTAGTTGCAGCTTTTTTGATTACTGTTTTAGAAAAACTAACGAACAAATTTGTGAATTATTGTAAAAAGAGATAATACGAAGCACGACATCAAAAAAGTGACATAATACATCAGTGACACTACAATCAAATGAAGCATCAAAATAAATTATATAATTCTTTCTCATTTGTGACATTGTGATTCTGCGTCAAATATAAAAAATAGATCGTAATTTAGAAAATCTGTTTTATACACGGTATAAATTATCATAAAAATTCCGAATTTTGATATATCAATGAGAGTTTTTTAAAACTTAACATTTCAAAATTATGCTAAGTTTATAAAAGTTTTCTCTAAAAAACAGTGCAAATTATAAACAGAATCTTCAGATCTTGTTGAACAAGAAAAAAATTAGAAATCATATTCAACTCAGAATATTTTTTTTATAAATGATAAAACAGAAAAACAGATAATGGAAAAATTAACCAACATCTAAATTTTGTTGTACCAACAATTCTAATCGATGAATAGTACTTGTTAATTCAACTAAATCACGACAGCGGCTAACTCGTATACGTTTTAACGATTCCAACGGCTTGACTGCTCTGAATACTTTAGCTGCAATATCACAAATACGTTCCGTGTGGAATCCACCTTCTGTATCGACATATACGCTATCCTTTTTTGTCTTATTTTTCTGCAGATTAACTGCTAACTGCATGCTAAATAAAGTGTATGAAAGTTAAAAAAAAAATTTTTTTAAATAATTTTTGCAGACTTATTGCCCGGAAAATCACTGAATTCAAAAAAAGATCAGACTCTTGTAATCTGTACTTTTTTGTGAACAAGAGAAATCAAACTGTACCAGAGTTGTGACTTCCCACTAGCTGATAGACCAACAATTTCTAGAAAGGTACCCGGTGATATGCCGCCATCGAGTAACGCATCTAAAGATTGCAAACCAGTTTCAAGCAATTCATCCGTTTGTTCAAGTTTGTATAAATCGTATGCATTGATTAGTTCCATTACCACACTAGAAAAAATCAAACTGGAAAAAAGATGAAAATTTTGACTGCTAAATATGCAAAAAAAGTGATTAGCAAACACAAAAATTACAAGCACGCAAGTAACTATAGATAAATGAGTAGGTAAATATGAGTAATGTCAAACAAATACTAATAAAATCCCAAATTGTGTAAAGAATGAACGCATAAAAATGACGACATAATTTTTTAAACAAAACAGCTAAATAGTTTGCAGTTGGTCAGAAAGTAAGTTGAATTTGGAAGAACATATCAGAAGTGTGTCATTAATGACTTACTAATGACAGAATTATGATAAATTGAAATGAACTGAAATGTGGCTGCCAGAGAGTGATCACTGATCAAATAGAGGGACATCTATTTATTAGCAAATTGAAATGAAGTTATTTCGTAGAATGTATAATCGCTCTGCATGAACTTCTCAGAAATGATATACTTCCAAATAGATTTGAATTCACGCTGTGATCGAACAGAAACTTTGATGGGATTTCATAGGTTTGAGCTCATATTGCGACTGGGATTAAAGTGATACTGTTAAATGATTTGATACCTGATACATTATTGTGGATTTATGTTTTTTATATATGGTAGGGTTGGTCCTAATTGATCTTATTTCTTATCCATCGAATTTAAGTCATTATTTAGAGTGCAATTATTCAATACTGCTTCAAGTTCTGTGAAAACTCATGTTGAACCATTAATGAATGCATATGTATCGATTTATGCTTTTAAATTTAGATCGTAAAAATTCTTGTTAGTTCTGAAAGTAATTTTGCAGAGATATTATGGAAAAAAAACGAATAATTGCATTGATTGATATGGATTGCTTCTATGCCCAAGTGGAACAACGTCTTCAACCACACCTTTACGGTAAACCAGTCGCTGTTGTCCAGCATAGCAGTGTAAATTACCGAGGCGGTGGGTAAGCTTTTCCAAGTGATTTGTGGAAAATTTTGATCCGAATTTACCACATTCCTCGATTTTCCAGGTTCTTATTTAAAAGTCATTTCAAGTTACTTTTCGAATCCCAGTTTTAAAATTTCTTATTTCACTTATTGAATTCATCATATTCCCAGTCGCATCTTTTTTGACTTATCTGGAGAGTGTCATTTTGCGTTTATTTATAGCAGTTTTCAAATGTTTTATTCTGCTTCTGCTTATTGAATCATTTTATTGGTAATTCCAAATTATTATGTTTCACAGCGATCCTTTTATGATCCATTATAGTTTACTTGCTATATCATATGAAGCAAGATCTTTTGGTATCAAACGTGGTATGTTCGGTGAGGAAGCCAAGGCTTTATGTCCTGATTTGACGCTTTGTTATGTACCAATGGGGGAGCATGTTGATAAGGCAGATATCACACGTTACAGGTTAGCTTGAAAACCGATGCTGCTTACCTTCGCGATACGTAAAATTTTATATTCTATGGTATTCAACTATTTGTGCAGAATGCTGAGTTAATTTTACAGAAGTTAACTTCATCTGTGTTAACTTTACATTATGTAAATACGAAAGCTTTATACTATAAATTTATAAATAATTTCGAAGTTATCATGGATCTTCTAAAAGAGTTGCCACTATTACTTTATAAGTGTCGAATTATTTTGGTCTTTGGTCTTTCTTTTCAATCATTTCAAAGTCAAAAATGGAAGATAATATTGCAAAACGATAACGCTGCATAAGGGAGAGTTTCATTTCAGAGATGCATCTGCGGAAGTCTTCAAAGTTTTACTTGAATTCGATTCACGAATTACTGTTGAACGGGCATCGGTTGATGAAGCTTACTTAGATCTTAGTGCTTTAGTACAGCATATCTTCGAAACCACCGATCCTTCGACTAAGGTTTCTGTTTTTTCTCTTTGTTATTTGCTGTACTGTAAATTGAAAAATATGGAACACCTAAACTACACTGCCGTCCAGTACATTGATGGCTATTGGGCTTTTTTGGCATTGCTGTCTTTTGGTTTTTTTTTTTTGTATTCAAAATGAAAAACAGAATGAGCGTAAAAGGACAAAGAACAAATTTATTTCTGCTTGTATCAAAAGATTCAATTTACAGTATGGTAAACCTAATGCAGTGGATTCCTTTCCAACAACACATGTTGCTGATGGAGCCGATCTAAATGATGATGAAATTCGTGATTGGAAGTATGATAGAGTTGGGTCTTTGCATTCCTTTATGTCGAAAGCATGCGAAACAAAGGACGAACACAAGGTGTTGTTGGATTTCATTTACTGTAGACCAAAGAAGAAATGTATAAATATTGAATTTTGAATCTCCCTATTTCAGACACGGGGCTATCATTGATATTCATTGAAATATTAGAAAATTTCTTTGTCTGATAATACTTAAGTTCCGAGTTTTAATATATGATTTTTAAACAAGTTTGTTCTGTATATTATCACCAGAAAGCAAGTAATA
>UPTC01000958.1:0-20799 GCA_900537255.1 Acanthocheilonema viteae | reverse complement strand
AAAAAAAAAAAAAAAGTTATATGAATTTTAACTGCATAAATTTGAATGTGTTATATTTTTGGTGTTGAATTTCTCATGAATAGCTATCTTCTCAAAAATAGAAAATTGATTTCTTGATTTCAATCATGATGTTACGATTTCAAGTTGACTTCATAATGTGATTTCAGTTTGTGGTGGTAATTTGAAAGCTGAACAAACTGTTGGTTTTATTTACTCCCATGCTCGTTATAGTGATGGCAAATACGAGAAAAAAATGAGGTAAACTGATAGAATTGCAAATTTATAATGTAAATGACCCATATATCATTTCTGTAGTATGAAAAAAAAAGAGAATTTCCAAAATAACCTAAAATGGTCGTAGTATTTCAATTTTATCAGATGATAAGCGACACGATTGATAGCTTACAAGCAATTAAATACGTGGAAATGAAATGATATATATTTCAGATGTGAATGGCGAATCTTAGCAGAACCAAATCACGGTGTAAACATTCGTTTTGCGCAATTTGATTTAGAACGTGAGGCAAATTGTGAGTTTGATTATGTCGAGATTTATGATGGTGATGAGATTTTGGAGGAACATCGTGTGGCTCGATATTGTGGTGATAAGGTAAGTCATTTCATGGTCTTACAATAAAATATACGAGACATCGGAATTATCCAAATATCCTCTACTAATGCATTTCTTGATGATTGCTTGCACCATAAAATTCAATCTCATAAATACCAGCCAATATTTATTGTAAATTCATCTTTGATAGATATATTGAAACATATGACGGTGCATTATCGGGGGTTTTGCTTTGAAATTCCGAAAATATATGTCCCGTCATATATTTATTATTAATACTGCTTTCATTCAATGCTATGATAAATTTCAAATTAAATATTTCAATAAAAAGGTAAAAATTTTTCAAGTTACCACCATCTTTCACATCAACTGGAAGAAATTTGCTACTACTTCTGATTACGGATGAATCCGAAGAACAGAAAGGCTTCATTGCGGAATATCAATCAACTATACCAGGCACAATTGCTCCATTCACTTCAACAACACGTCGACCTCCACGTGAACCTATTATCAATAATGATTAAATGCTTTTTACAATGATATTGTCAAATTTATTTGAGAAATTTTCTTACTTAGCTAATGCATTATGGTATTTTTTTCTCTAATATTTCCATACATATCATTTAGCTATATTACCTCATACTGGTCTTACTGTTAAATCTTTTTTTTTTTTCAATATGTTTTCTAGAATGTGTGCTCATTTGGCATTGGAAAAGGAAGTCTGTTAATGATAACTTAAATGAAATTGTACTTATTAACATATTTACTACACTAAATCATTCCAATATTTTCTGTTATTACTTCATTTCCAATAAATTAATGACATTCAAGAACGGTAAAAGATGGTGAAAATTTCTTTAATGATTCTAATCACATATCAAATAAAGACCAATAAATTCGTAAGTGATAATTTTAAACGAAAGGATTTACAGTACAAATAAGATTGATATAAATTATGAGAATTATGTTGCTTTTTTGTACAGCAAATAGATGCTACAGATCATTGAAAAAAAAGAGATGAAAAAAGAGATAGAAAAAAGAGAGATAGAAAAAGATAGAAATGGAAAAGATAGAAATTTGCACAACTTATTCGAAAAAAAATAACGAAATAAGACTAGGAGTTAATTAAAAGTATTTTCTTTACTCATTACTAATTATGATTATCCTTAACAATTGTCAGAATAGTATCATACAATACTCATTAATCATTTAGAATCATATGTAATATTATTTCGTCCGGTACAGAGTAAAAATATGGATCAGAAAAAGTAATTTATGAGCATCCGTTTCCGCTTCAATAGCTTCTGCAAAACAAACAAACAGGGCAAATGTACAGTAGTGAAATACAAGTTTTCATTATAGTTGCATTTGCGCGAAATCAGCTTGTAAGTTGGAGATTAATTTGTCGGAGTGATCTTTTGCCCAGAAGGGGTTTGGGTTCTATTTGTTGTTTGATTGTTATGTTGAGAATTACCATTATAAGCATATAAGTTATTATTGAGAGATGAAACATGTAAATAAGTTACAAAAGCTACTTATAATCATCAAGTAATTGCAGATTTAATAACATTTGTATAACAAAGTGATGATGTCTACTATTAATAGTGATGAACTGAAAAAGGGAACAATCGGTAATACGATCGCATCAATATCGGAAGAGGAATTCTGTCGTCTTCAGGAACAGCTTCTGGAATTACGTAATCGTAACTACGAATTACTGGAAGAGAATAGACGTCAACAAAATTACATCAATAGTTTACCCTCGAAAGGCACGGAAGCATTGCTATTTGCTTCCAAGGTGTGAATTATGAATCTCTTAGTTGGTTGAACAATTTTCGTCTAAAAATATGATTAGTAATTTTGTTAGGGTTATTTCAAAATATTAAGAGCTTAGAAATTTTGTTAAGGAATTTATTTGAAAACAGTTGAAGAAATTATGATTATTAGGAGTTGGAAAGTTTTATGGAGAGTTCATTTATAAATGCCCATGAAGGCCGCGGTGGTCCTAATGATATCTGATTAGTAACTGTTCTTTGGGTTTCATATCTTCCATATTTGGCCAGAGGAATAACTGTGTCAAATGTGACTAAAGAATAACATTGTCTTAATATACTATATGGCGTGAAATCCATGTTCTTTGGATTTCATGTCTTCTGTATTTGGCCAGAGGAATAAACCGTGCCAAATGTGACATATTAAAGGATAACATTATCTTAATATAATATATAAAACTGCGTAGGACTAATAGTCATGATATCTGTATCAGAACAGATTATGATTAATTAGCCGAGATTGAGATGAATTTTGCTTAAGCTTGTTGGTCGAAAGAAGGACAAGGATAATTCAAATGAAAAGCTAGAAAATGAAGTTCGTCTTCTACAGCATAAATTATCATCGCAAGAAGAGGAATTTCGGTTGCAACAATCAACGCTTCTTTCAGAACTAAATAAGGTTAATTAATTTGCATTGTGGATCACTTGTCAAACTATTTAGTTTTTGACAAGCAAGTATTAACTGCGATGCGAGCCGGCAATTTTTTCCGTTAAATAGATTAAGCTTACATGAATAAATAACAGTTGTTCAGTCTGGACTATAAATGATATTTTGGATTGGTCATATTAGTTGGGTCTTTTTTTTACAATTTCAATTTACTCTACCGTTACCATGATTGTTATTTTGATATATCGTTACTCTGATGTTAAGCAACGTAATGGAAAAAGTTAATTCAGTTTATTAGCTATAAAGCGTCGCTTTTTCACTGCCCGTCAGATGTTTTGGAATCCACTGCTCGATTGTTGACCTGAAATCTAAGAGTCAATGGGATATTTTTTTTCGAACAAAATTAAAGTAAGAATCAAAGGAGAGGAGACAGATGGATTGGAGGGACTATCAACACCAGTGGCATCTCATGGATACATTATTCTGCACCCTTCATCGGACGTTCCAAGTCGGATTGTGGAGTCTCACTACATGAGTCCTAACCACAAAATAGGTCGAAGGGTTAGTGTGACACCGTTCTCTAGCTGCTACCTTTTTAGTTAATACCAGTTTTTATTTTCGTTCCCTTTTTTGAGTGTTTATTATTTTTTTAAGAACAAGTTTTATGTAACTGATGTGGATTAGTTCAATTCTGCATAACTACCATTATGAACTTAATTTAAAATCCTAAGCACTTTTTACTAAATATAAAATGGGTTAATTTGCAAAAAAGCCTGAATTAATCTCATATAAAATTTTAAAGTGATTATTGACGATTGGATTGATTAAATACTAGAGTTTATGCTGATTCCTCTCTACTACCCGTTACAATACCCTACACCTAATTACTAAATGTCTGTGGCAAAACTTTGTTTTAGGTTGTGAAACAGTGTGAGATTCTGGAAGTGAAAGCGAAAGAACAGGGAGAAAATGGTAGCACTAATGAATTGGCAGGTATCTATTTTGTGGAAAGTGTCTCACACTGTCTATAGATGTGAAGAAGTTTAGTGTATTTAAATTGTATGATTTCATTATATTTACTTATTTGTTGTGTTATGCATTTAATACACTCGTTTTTTATTTGTTTTTTTAGTAATTCGTTTTTAGAGCAAAACAAAAGTGATATGTCGAGGTTAATGACGAAGAATTCAGATTTGGAAGTGGAAGTTTCGTCACTCAGAGGTCCGTTTTCTATTGTCTATTATTGATTCTTTTGTGAAGTTTTAATAAATCAGATAATATGTTGAATCGATGATCATTCAATTTATATATCAAAGAAAGTATTTTATTTTCAGAAATGCTTAAGGAAAAAGACTTATTGGTAACTCAGATGAAAGCTTCTAATGAAGAATTAATCTCGTCGAAGAAAATGTTAATCCAAGGGCTCGACGTGGAGCGAGTAAGGTAACGAAATCAAATGTCCATAATTTGATTGATAAGATAACACTAAATCACTATTTACAAATATCAGCTTATTACAGGTCAGCAAATTTACAACGTGAATTACAAGAAACTATACAACTGTGCACAGCTGTTAAACAACTCCTTAAAGAAAAAGAAGAAATCGTAGCATCGCAGAACATTGATGAAGGGCTGATGGAAAAAGTCATTACTTCTGATAGGCAGTCGCAAACTGATGATCTCCAGGTACATGGTTACTGCTGATTTTGTATAGTATTTATAGAGAAAACAATTTTATGGTGAAATCTTATTGAAATATTTTGGCGAAAATTGCAGTAGTGAATATGATATAACTGAGTTTGTGACAAGAATTTCTGGAAATTCAAAACATGATCGCTTGTAATGATAAATACAGGAATATATACGAAGTTTGGAAATGGAATGTAAAAGATTGGGAGGGATCGAGAAAATCACTTCCGAGAAAGATGCGTTATTGAAAGAAGGACAGAGATTACAGAACATTCTTGAAACGGAATTGCAGATTGCAAGAGCTGAGGCCTTAGCTGAAAAAGTTTG
Source organism: Acanthocheilonema viteae (assembly GCA_900537255.1). Lineage (NCBI taxonomy): Eukaryota > Metazoa > Nematoda > Chromadorea > Rhabditida > Onchocercidae > Acanthocheilonema > Acanthocheilonema viteae. The sequence goes on along the minus strand of UPTC01000958.1, from coordinate 15,773 downwards.
TTCTCATGAATTCATATTGTAAGAGCAGGTATACCTGTTTGTACTGTTTGATATCACTGGTTATAAATCAAATTCCATCTATAAGATCTATGAGAAAGTACGTACTGCCATTTTTCATACCACCTTTTAATCTACTTCGATGGGGATCTTAATTTCACTCCTTTATTGGAATTGTTAGTACTTCAGTTAAGTAAATATGAATCGACAAGTTTTTAGGAGAAAAAGATAGCGGAAGAAGCGGTTTGGGGAGAAATGAAGCAGGGATTTGACATTGAAATTCGAGCGTTAAACATGCATATACTGGAATTGCAACGTTCTAAACAAGAAGTATAGTTTTCCTGTAAATTGAACGAATTTTACAACTTTTGGGATATTTTCCAGTTCTCTAATAAATGCTATTAAAAAATCTAGGTGTAATTTAAATTATTTTGAGTTTGTTATGATCATTTCCAATTTTTAGGAACAGACTTCAGCCGTTCAGAATTTCGAGATGATTAAAGCGGCTTTAGAAGCAAAAATAAGGGAAAGTGAAGAGGAAATCAAGAGAAAAGATGAAGAAATCAAAGTAGCGCTCAAGAAACAGGTTTCTTCCCTTTTTTATCACTTCAGTAAGGTAGGTTTTTCGAGAACTTCGTGAACGGTCATTTTGCTGCTAAATGATGTGAACACTTCTATATTCACTCAGATTTTGTTATCCTACACCAAAATTCGAAATATATCAAGTTTGCATGGGACGATTATTTTGATTGATAACTGCATTTAACTTCAATTTTCTGCTTAGTCTTCAATGGTAAAGGAATTACGGCGTCAAGTTCAGTCGGAGAAAAAACGCGCTGAACAAGCGGAAAAGCACCTGGATGATGTCCTTGGCATGGGTGATGCTAATGTCTATACACATAGTGAGTTTTTTTTTGCGACATGTCACAGTGATGAATGCAGATATGAATGCATCATTATTCAAAGGCTAGAATTGTATGTTTCAATGAATGGAATTAAGTTTATAAATTAATTCCCTAATGTTCAATTTATGTAGCAGATACCAAAATATTGTGTTCTGTCAAATATCATTTTAACTTACAGCGTCTCATAACTGCTACCATAGAATTGGCGAAAATTGTCTTAAGATTAGTAAAATGAAAGGTAAATTGCAGATAGCGCTCGAATACGAGTAGCCGGATCACCATCTACTCTTTCTGATCGTTTCAAAATAAAGGGTGACGGAGAATCCAGCATTTGTTCGTGGGCATTTGTGGCAGAACCGGACAGAAATTCTTTTCATGTATGCTTGTTTGAAATTTACTGTAATAAACTGTTGTCACTATGTGTCCAAGAGAAAAAGTTTTCTTTATCTGAGTGCTGTAATTATCACAATGTGCTAAAATATGGAATGAAATTTGAGCTACATTACTTATTCTCTTTACATTAATTGAATAGTGGTAGTTCTTGATGTCACTGAGATGTTTATTCATAATAGTCTTTTTATCCCAGAAAGTTTAAAAGATATCATGTCAGCTGTATTGTATTCACGGTATTTTCGTCTTTGTTTTTAATAATTTTGATCAGGCATGGTTTGCAGAATTTTGACGAAGAAAGTTCTTACTCAGCATCAATTTTAGAAGCTGATAATGCAGAATTAATTAGTCGTTTAGCCGTTTTGCAAAAGAAACATGCCGAGACCATTGATCGTGTAAGTGCTTCTTTATTTTTTGCAAATTTTATAAACCGTTTTTTTTTGAAGGGAGAGAAAAGAGGGAGATGATGGATAATATTGTGACACTGATTTTGGATTTGGTGGATTTTAATATCATATTATTTTTTAGTTAAATGTAATCGAAGAAGAGAATACTTTGTTGCGAAAAGAAGTAGATGAAAAGAGTGAAGTTATTGCGCAGTGGATTCGCACTTTACCCGATACTAATCATAGTCAGCAGGTGGTAAATTCATCACCTGGTATGATATTTTTAGATTGGTTTTTCTTTCCTCGCTGAAATTTCTGCAAGTTCATGCTTTTTAGCTTGTTCGTTTCTTTGCACATTTCATAATTGCTGGTGGTTTAAGGATTGCGGTTTCGTCGTATGCTTGAAATGGTTCGTATGGATGAATCAGCTGCTGATATACGTGATATGAATCGGCGATTGCAGCGTATGCTAGAAGAAACACTGTCAAAAAATCTAGTTTTGCAAAAGGTAGGTTTAGATTTTAATTTAATACTGCGATCTTATGCTAGAGCTCTTCTTTAACTGCAGTACTTTTTCATGAAATGAATTGAATAATAAAAATACTCTCCTAATATAGCTTTTTATGATAGTTTGAATTATATGTATTTGTGCCTTGATTCATTGCTCTGAAGTTCCGTGTTTTTGCAGAACATTCAGACATTATTGGAGAAAGACGGTAATTGACGAAACATATACAAGAAGGATGAACTTGTTCGTTCCGTAGAGGTAGAAAGTGAAAAGTTTTCTATAAACATGTGTAAATTGCCAGTGCTGATTAAAATCTCCTATGTGGCACATTGGGTTCACATCATGGCTCAAGCTGTTTTTCTTATAGAATCTTTTCGAGTTCGAAGATTCTATTTAAACTTATGGAATCTTTGAACTCGTATTTCTGAAAACATAAGGATGGTGGACAAATATTGAAATTCTTTATCAAGATTGTAAAAGAGTGAATGTTTTTTCTGCTTGATAATATAAATATATTGTAAATAGGTCTGATATAAATAATTTACTGCAGTTATTTGTCTTATGCTTATCTTTTTGCTTCATGAACTTTAAAGGATCCATGTCGTAGTGCAGGTTTTGCACAAAAATACAGTTACATATGGTAAAAATTAAAAAAAAAAAATTCAGATTGCTGCTAGCTTTCCTCCGTATTGCTGCTAGCTTTCCTCGGTACTGGAGATGTTTGTATTCGATATAATAGTGGTAAGACGTTTAGAACAATGAAATTGCCAATCTCTGAGAAAAGTTAAACTGACTGATGTTAAGTAAACGAGGTTGACAAGAAATATGTAAATATTATGCACTGCAACATACTGGTAAATAGTGCAGTTGTTGATATTATTTTATTCGAGGTCGTGTTCGCCTGATGGCAGTTTTGTTTTATTTATACAATATTTCAATTGTAAGGTCACAAAGTGATGGAATTTATTGTGTGAATAAATTTAGTGCAGTTCTGGACTTAGCTTTCTACATCTCGAAAATGTCACATTATTGGAACATTATTCTTATTTTAAGTATTTTATAACATGGAATATTCAATTCTCAAAATTAAAGTAGTATACATGGCTTCATGTTAACTAGCAGATTATTGTTATTAACAAGCTTTCTTATTTAAAGGATTTTAAAGTTCCAAATATGCACAGTAGATACGAACTACTGAAGTTGGGTTATTTTCTTGTATAAAAGTAGTGTTTCACAAATAAATTTGGAAAAAATGGAGGAATTAATGACTAAATAAAGAAATGATTGCTGGTATTCAAGATATACTTGGAATTATTTTGGGAATTAAGGAATGCTAATTGCAACTTTGAATTATTTCAAAAATTTGGAGAGAGCTCTGTAATTTTATAATTTCATATTATCTAGAATTGTGTCGTTGTTGGTAATAAAATGACGAGCTGGATGGATTAGTGAAGCTGGATTCTGAATCTGAATTGACATCAACTGTGCCTGGTGGCACAAATAAACCTGAAGCAAACGAGGAACTTGATGTTAACCTCGACAAGACCGCAGCAGTTTGTTTCTGTTGATTTTATAGGTACCTGAAGCTCGGTTCATGTTCAAGAAAGTGCGTATTTTTATTGCAATAAATAGTTTTTCAGGGGTTACGAACAGCTGATGACAAAGCATATGAGGAAAGCAGATGTGATGATGAAGCTTTGCTCGATGAATTGTCACGTCGTGAATTTACGGTACTATTTAAAACGTTTCAACTTTTAATCATTTTTTAATCATCTAGAATACAACTTATTCATTGATTTTTTTTAGTATCGATGCATTTCTGTATTCTTAAGGTATTTATATTGTCGGAAGTCGGCAAACCAATTTTTGCATCATGTGGGCATGAAGAACAGTTGTGCTCACTTATTGCACTCATTCAAACATTTGTTATGGTTGTTACTTCATGGAATGACAGTCTTAAACGAATTCGTTCGGGTCATATGCAAATTTCATTCTCCTATCGAACTCCACTTATTTTATGTATTGTTTCACGTGACGGGTTTCAACTGGATGCTCAGGTGGATCTTGTTTACAAACAGGTAACTTTCCTTTCCGTCAATTTAAGCACTTGAAGGAGTGTTCTTAGAATACTTTATGTTATGATTTTGTTTTCATTTAAAAATTGAAGTCTTATAATATTTAATTGTTAAACTTTACCTGTTTTATAAAAGTGACAAAAAAGTGAATATGACCTTGAGAAAGCATGGTCATTTACTTCTTTCTACTATGTAAATGCATAATTGAGGTATTTTGGTTAAGCTACGAGATTTCGCTCTTTTTTTTCAGATGCTTTCAATAATTTGTCGTGCTCAGTTGGTTTCGATTTTTGAAACTAAAGGGCCTAATTTTGATTTACGATTAATGCTCAAAGGTATTTGTTTTCGTACGCCATTTATGAGCTTTTCTGAATGTATGAAAATAGTTTTTCTCTCATATGGTTTTAGAAAATCGCTTATATCGTACATACTGGAAATGATGCCATGCATTAGATGTGAATCAAATTAATTGAATGTTAGATAAAAATAACTGCTTTGTCTCACTATTCGATTTTGTACTTTTCATTAATGTCTAGCATTTCTTTTTCTGTTATGTCAGTGGAAAATATCTTTTCAGGTACAGATCGACATTTAAATGCTATAGTGTGCGGTTACAGGAATGACATAGCAATCTTCATGCGTTCAATTCGGATATTTCCTATGGCTTTTGCAGATCGCGAACAATTCACAAATGCAATTGTATCAGCAGTCAATAGTGCAAAGTTAAGTTTGTTGAGATTTGACCTCCATTTTTCTGCATATTCAAAAATCCGTCCTAGTTTTATATTTGATTTATTGCTGTTATGTCTTATAGCTTATTGCTCACTACTCTTGCTTTGTTTTCAGCAGCATTGTTTTAGGTTGAAAATGTTGTATACGGGTTGGTTTTAGCTAATCGACAGCTTATCACGGTAGTTCGAATGAAGGGTATTGCATTAAATCCATGCGATTTGCATCTCCTTATCAATCTTATTGATTGTAACCCGTCACTAAAGAATGCCGATAATTGGATACCTATATGCTTGCCGCATTTTAACGACACGTACTTTTTTTTCTCTTGGAACATAATTTATTCCAAGTTTTTCTTATCTGTCATCCTGAAAGCGAACAATCATCTGTGCAGAGCTGTTGCATTTCCATACATTTTTAAACATTTTCAAACATCTAACATCACTGAAGTAAAGGTGAAGTCTCACTCTCGTACTGCATGAAAGGAAATTAAAATGAATTTTGAAAATATATTTGTGTCTGTATGGTATTAGGATTCTGTAGTATATACCGGAATACTTTTCTGATCATTCATTTTTTATTAATTAACTGATATAGGAGCTAGATTTATTTACAGATTAACATTTCTGACTTTGTCCAGGCTTGGAATTATGCTGGAAAGCAGTTGTGATGTTCTTATTTAAAACCATACCTATCTCTCTTACTGAAACTTCTTTGTGATTTCATATTTGTAAATAATTCAGGGGATTCCTTTATGCGTATGTTTCTTTTATCTGGGAAGGCAGTAATGCGTGCTTGCTACTATTATCTCTGGAACGTGGTGCATTTGAGACACTTCGTGGTGTGAAAGAAACAATTATTACCAAGTTACGTTCATCGAAATCACGTGTTTCATTAAAGAATGCCGTGGAGAATCCTTCTTCTTTTGATATTCAAATGGTATATTATTCCTATTATATATGCGATAAATTCAACACGAAATGAGTTTCATTGATAGCCCGATATACGTCAAACATCTTCAAAATTGTCCAGACATGTAATTGCAATAATTTCCATGACTTATCTAGATACTTAGCACGATTGCATATATAGCTTCTGAACGAGACCAATTTATGGGTGGATAAGACTCTATCCTGCCTAACATATAGAAAAATATTCTTTCCTTAAATGTTGCGAACAGTTCTGATTTCCTTAGTAAAATTTTTTCCCTGATAAGCTAACACCGCTAGCAAAAAGGTTAGCATTACACCTCCAGTTTCAAAATTCGAAATAATGATGAACATTTGAACTTCTTCCAAGAAATGCAAGATATATTTACAGGATGTTCCTTCGGATTTATGGCATTTCACTTACAAGAATCGATGCTCAAGCCAAATATGTTGTTCACAACACTCATTGCCATTCATTGATAAAGATGAACGCTGGAAGCTGCAAGAATATTATAAAAAAATGTTTGCTTATTCGATGCGAACACCGAATCTGAGGCATATGTTTATTACGAGGCCGGAATGTTGTTTGCTGTCGAATGTAAGCCTATATTTTCATTTTTTCAATATAATTCTGGCACATTTGAATCGCGTTAAATTTAATGCTGAACACGGTCAAATGTCATAATGATATAAAAATAAAAGATTTCAAATTTTATAACACATTATATCAAATAGAATTAGTATCGTAGCAGCATATTGGAATCAAGCATCAAGCAAGAAGGCAGAGATGGAGAAAACTTTGATAATATTACTAAGTCCAACTATGCCAAACACTGAAATTCATCCTTGTTCATGGCGCAGAATTGCGTATCGGAAATGGTTAAAAATTCTTTCGAAGAAAATTTAAGAAAATTTTTACTCATTTATTAATCGTGACTTATCAGTTAAATAAAGCTTTACAAGGAACAAAATCTAAGATGTGCAGTGCTTATCTCTACAACACTGAAAGCACCTTCCCTGGAAAGAGTCCATTTTAAATTTACTTTAAGTTAAGAAAGACGTTTAAATTATTGTTTGTTATGATGTAAAAAAAAATTCTTCAGGTTACCTCGAATTACGAATTACACTGCGTATTAAGCCCATTTGTGACGCGCACGTCAGCAAATGCACACGTTGATCGTCTTTTGAAAATGCTCAAAAAGGAAGAAGCGAAATTTTTTACTACTTCTTCTGTGTATTTCTAAACTTTATCAAATTAAAAATTGTGCATGATTTTCAAGTATTGATCAGCGATGTTTCACTCAGTTACTATTCGTTTCATTGATGAAAGATTTTGAAGAAAATGCAACGTACGTTTTCTCAGAAACATAGATTATGGAATTAACCAATAGATGAAATTCGTTATGAAGTAGCTTTGAAAATACTTAGAAGGATTCTGTATAGGAAGAATATTTTTCTTATATACTGCTATTTTATTGAAAATGATTAATCAGACTTTGATCATGATAATAAACGTTTTTTTTTTTTTTTGTTTTTGAAGTTTTGTTACGAAGTGGTATGTTTCTGCTACTTTATAATGATTCTTCTTAAAGTGAATAACTGATGTCATTTTGCCAACAATAATTCTATCGTGGTATTCATTGTTGATGTTTTTGAAAAACTAAATTTTAGCAAAAATCAGGCATTCATATCATAACCAATGATTTAACAGCAAACTTTTAGATTCTAATCGATCTTTGTCTTTAATGTATAATCGCTGAATAGAGTTGCTCAAAAAATTTATCTTTTTTTCTGCTTCATATAATCTTTTTAATTGAGTTTCAATTGAATTTTCTATTCTCTGTTACATGTAACTAAGTTATGATAAGTGTTTCGATTTCTTTTACCGAGAAGTGAAAAAATAACGAATTTGGTCTAGAAAAAAAGTTTTTTATTTTATAAATTCTGATATCTTTTATGAAAGTGTGATTAACATGCCAGATTTGATAAAAATTTATTACTTTTGCTTAAAACTAATTCAATCACTTGGTGTAAATAGTTCACGACTACTTTTATTGTATCTTTATATTATAAACATGGTTTGCTACAGGTGTTAAATTCATTTTACTCTTTCATTTGAGAAATTTGTTCGACAAATACGGCCTATATAGGCTCTATTTATCTATGTTTGGATTTATTAGTAAGGTGATTAATGTACATTAGTGATACCTTAATTCTGGGCTTATTTTGCAGAAATTTCCATTTGAAATGCAAACTGGTGTGGGAAGCGCATTGCGTTGCGTTCACCTATCACCTCACTTTTTGTCCATGTTGGCAAAGCGTTTTATGCCTGCTCGTGGAACAAAACCTCTACCGAGATATCTTTGGGATATGGAAGATCTAAAAAGGCAGACAAAAGAACAATACACACATGAGCCTTTAATTTTACATCGCCTTGGCGGACGTGACCCGAAAACAGGTTTGGCCTTGGCTTTTGTGTGTTCTCATTATCGTAATCACTTCCTTCGCAAGTGTTCTGTTCTTTCTGTGTTATCGTCAGTTTAGTCTACCATGCAAAATTCACCTGAAAATATTATAGATCAGTACATTAAATAATAAACTGATTTTGCTGTTGACAAATTCGAAAGAAATTGTTCTTTTTGGCAGGTCGAAAAGTCAATCAGCATATCGGTGGTGGCACTAAATTTGATTATTTTATGATCGATTTTCATCGACGTGGGCCAAAAGAGCCTGACACTACTTATGATGAGCGAGTAACGATTTTTTCAAGACATTCTTTATACTCTCGTTAGCTGTATGAAAAATTATCTAACTTGCATTTAATCTTTTTCGTTGTTAGTTCTTAATAAAAGCCTTAAGTACTGTTGTAGTAATAAAAAAAATTCCAACTTGTGGAAAGCCTATTGATATTCAGCACCGAAAATAGCTAATGTACACCATTAATGACTTAAATATAGTTATATATTATATTAAGATAGTGAAATTGATGCATATATCTTCTAGCATATTTAAGGTTATCGAAGTACGACGAGATCCGAATAGGACGTGTTTTATTGCACTCGTTGCTGGTTGGGAAGGTAAACGCTGGATATTAGCAACGGAAAATATGAAAGCCGGACAAATTATCAGTACAACGTGTTACATACCTGAAAGTCCTCAGGAAGGTTGGGAGATTTTTCTAAGATAAAATTCAGGTTTTTAACTCGATAAATTTGTAAAGCTATTGTAATTTCAATAATTTAATAGGAAAAGAAGGTAATGCATATCCTTTGGGAGCATTGGCACCTGGTTCACTAATTAATTCAGTGGAAAAATTCCCAAATGAACGGAAATATCCTTCAACGGATGATGACGTCTTTATTGTTACTGCTGGTACGTGCGCTGAGATTATCAGACATCAGGGTGATTTTGTTATTATCAGGGCAAGTTCTTTATATTTCTAATTTAAAAGTTCCAAATAATTTGGTGGTTGGAATGAAATAGAATTTTTAATTGGAAATTTACCCTCATTGTGAAGGACTACAGTTTAAAGAAATTTATTATAATTTGCATATAAGCAGTGAGCCTAATCTCACACTGTAGTGTACGAAGTTCTTTTGTAGTAGTGGAATAGAGGCATCTAGCAAGAGAATTAACAAATGCTGTTGTACGCCTACACATACTGAGTATGTCAAACCACTAAAAAAACTATGCCGCTTTTTTCAGCTGCCTCATAAACACGAATTTGTCCTGTCAAAGGAATGCATGGCTACAGTCGGCAGATTGTCACATGCAGAATTCCAAGACAAAATTTTCGGCTCGGCACAAATGCATCGACGCTTTGGCTACAAGATGGCTAGTGGCTTGTTCCAGAAAAAAGATGGTTATTTGGGTCGAAAAGTACGAAGATTACCGCCACCGAGGACGTAAATGACTTTTATCTGCCCTATTTATTTATGAAGATGCTTGAACAACCAATGGGAACTTCGGGGATGGACCTAAATTGGCAGTTGCAGGGTAGTAAAAATTGTTAACAGTACTTCGACTTCTCTCTGGTCACTCTTCAGTTCTAGCTCATTACCAAATAATTTCTATTTTAGATTGGAACCAGAAAAACCACCACCCGAACCGTTGTCATTTACCCTCACCAAGGAACAGCAAAGCGGGCTCACCGGTATATTTCGCATGCCACATATGGCTCATGCTGGCTTCAATTATCGTGAATATCCCGATTGACATTGTTGCCATGTAACAAAAAAGATTTCTTTTATTTCAACCGTACTTGCAGTACAAGCCTAATATTTGGCTCTATGAAATGCCAAACTCAATCTGGATTAAAAGATCTTTAATATAATTCAGAATGTGGCACTTAATTAATCCTCTTCCTTTTAATCTATAAGAGAAATGTCGAATATCGGTTAAATGTTCTTGTCCACACTCACACTACGAATCTCTCTTCATCATGTACCCTCTGTTTGTGGTAATGTTAGTAAACGAAACAAATTTTGTCGCGTAACGCCAATAGCTACGTTATCATAACAAACTTCAGCGCTAGCGACAATTACATTCATACGAAGACGAAATGATGAAGACAACAAACACACAATATATAGGATCCATCAATACAATCACAATAAGATTCGACTGAAATAAATCCGAAGATCATTAGTGACTTAGTGTTGCAGAACAGCACAATTGAATGAATTCAAATATATATAAACACAAAGTAATTCACAATCTTTTACGAATTAAATCATACAGAGAAATTCACAATCATTTACGAATTAAATTGAACCATATCGAAAATTTTTTTTTAAAATTGACTATTTCATGTCCCTAAATAACATATGTCCCCCGAAATATCTTGCAGCGTCCGACCATGAATCTCGAATAGATGCGACACTGCTTGGACATGTGAAAATGGATGCATTTAAGAACTCACCACCCATCACCATAACTCATCCGTGTTGGAGCATCAAACCGAGATCTCTTCGCGAAATCACCACCGCTACCACCATAACTTCGTTTGTAAGCTCCAACATATCTAAAATTATTGGAGTTATATATATTTTATTTGGACTTTGAGAATTAAAATGTGGGACTAAACTTTTAAATTAATAGAATTCGCAATTCCTAAATCCAAAGCTTAATCATGTAGTAGGATATCAGGCTTGCTAAAACTTATTTCCTTACAGATTATACGATCTTAAACTCACCTTCCACGCCCGCCACTGAAATTATCCTTTGCCATTTGATGTAATTCTGGAGGTACACTCTGATTCGCCTCCTCCAAAACTTTTATTAGATCTTTCGCTTTCGGAGCATTTGCATAAGTGAAGAATGTATATGCAATGCCCTGAAAAACAATATTAAGCTTCCAATCAAACAAATGAAGTGAACAAGATTGCTATACTTAAGAAACGTTAATAAAAGGCGTATTTCGAAAACCTTACAGCAGATGAATAGAAATCTTACAGTTTTATCACGTCGTCCTGTTCGCCCGATGCGATGCACATAATCTTCCGAATTATTTGAATAATCAAAGTTTATGACGTATTTTATATCATCAACATCTGAATTTAAATTAAAAAAATTCTTAAATCGAAGATTTCCACTTTTTATGCCTGTTCTGTAATTAGTCACTAAAAAAGCATTCGTTGAACGAGAGTATGTTATAGTGTTAAAAAACATGAGCGAAATTTAAATTAGCAATCTCCACTTTTCCTTCTTCCGTTAGGTGAAAAAATCTCTCCACAAAGTTATACAGATGGAGAGGTCGGATAGTCTATCGTGCATACTGAGATGTCTTAACTATAAATTTAGCTTTAACTTAGTAAATTAATTTACGGTTAAAACATCACAACACACATGTTCTGTCTGCTATGAGCTAGGTTGTAGAAGTAAGTGTCAATCATTAAATGGATTCTTCTCCATGAAATTAACGATGTTTTCGAAAACTTGAGTTTAAACAAATGCACATTAATCTGAAGCTGCAAATAATTCAATGAATGAATTAATTACCACTCAAAAACCAAATCTCCTTCCTTACACAAGTCGAAGGATAAAAACAGATTAATAATACACTTTTTAAACTATCCGACCCTCCATGTAATAGCCAGATGGACAACCAAAGTTGCGTATTACATTTGAAATATTTAGATATAAATGATCGTATGATCACTTATGTTTCGCAACAAATGATGCATCTATTTTATTTCTTAGCAAAATGCCGGACAGTGACAATAACTTGGAGAATCGATTGGTGAGAAATCTAACCTGGATTCTCAAGTGCGTCACTTTGTAATCAAGTTGAGGAAGCTGTGTCATGTGGCAGCTGAATCCATAACAAATAAATTCCTTGTCGATGAATTTGCGTGTGCAACAGGTGGTCCAGCCTCCAAATTCTGAGAGGCACAAACTGCAAAGGTACGATGCGGCCCAACTTTTCTTTTTTTACCGCGGACCACTTCCACCCTTCAGCTGATGACCATTCTGCACACGCAGCAACAATGACCCCTCTGTCTGCGCGTGAATCTGATGACATTCATCTCTTTTTTTTTCATTCTTTTCCAATTTTCTTTACAAAATTCAACTATTGCGATTTGAATAATAACAAACATGAATTATCTTAAGATCATGCATTACAGATATTATATTACTTGTCAGAAAAGAACTATGATTAAAAAATAATAAGTTTGAGATGTCATTTTACGCGCGCTAGAGCAGTCACTGGCCAGAGCCATAACACAAGCACAAAGCTTCCTCATCCCAGATCACCAGTATTTAAATTTCCAAAACAACACAATGTATTAAGACGAGTGAAAGAGTAAGTTTTCCTAGTTATGAAAAACCGTTCCACCTGACTTCTGCGAAAAGCTCAATGAAACGCGTGTAATCAGTGAATATTCTATTTCCATCAACTGAATGTTATTTCAAGCGAACATATGAAAATACTCTCGCCGAATGCTAGTCTCGCTATTATACTTGATGTAAACCTTCGCAGACATTTAACCCATCATATAATGCTTTCGAAGCTCCCCAAACAAAGCAACTTGCCTAATCCACGAGCAGCTACATCAGTTGCTAATAGAATTGGTGTTTTTCCACTTCGAAATTCTGAAAAATTCATCAAAAATTTTGAAACTAATATGAATAAAGAGAGATTAAGACAACTGACCTCAAAGATTACTCCCATTATACAAAATTTCTCAGAACAATCATCTTTCTCCCAGTTCCAAGCAAAAGAAAAATTTAAAAAAAAAAAAGTAAAATCTACCACTTAATGCCCAATCACGCTCCGATTGGCCTTTATCACCATGAATACACAAAGCCGGCCAACCGTCTCGTCGCATCCAGCGTGTCAAATCATCCGCTTTACGCTTTGTTTCCACAAAAATTATGGTTTTACAATCCTCCTAAAATTAAACGATGAATATGCAACACACAAGTGAATCCAAATTTCATATCCGAAAAATTTCTCATTTAAATTTTGTGACCCATAACTCATCTGATGAAAGCGATATTCGATTCTGGCGATTATCTCGCCATGCATTTCCGTCGTAGTTGTCCGTCAGTGTGCTCTTTGACTCCTTTAAAAACGACTAAGATCTTCCTCAACGATATTTAACCTTAGCGAAACAATGAAAAGTTACAAAATTCACGAATTATTGAACTTGATGGTCTTGCAACTACTGAACTCACGCGAACTTTACAACCGGTAGGTCTTACAATCTATTCCACATATTACAGGAATCTCACGTTACCGATTGATCCTCTATATCATACTCAAAGAACAGATAGACTTCGCAAGAAACCAAGCAAGCTAAAAAAACTAGTGGAAAAATAGAGACTTGCTAGAAACAGAGATTGGCATCTGCTTAATCTTTCTAAACTGCTGACTAGAAAAAGCTTTTCCAATAAAATAAATGTCTATATGAGTTTTTATAATACACATCAATACAAAGTATATCTGCAAAAGAACCATAAACTAATACCTTATTCATAATGTCACTAAGAATAGACATAAGACGCTGCTGCTTATTCGATTCATCAATAATTTCAACAATTTGCGTTATATTATGGTTTGCAGATAATTCCAGAGAACCGACATTCAGGTGTGCTGCGTCAGTCAAAAAATCCATTGCTAATTTTCTAACATCTTTTGGCCAAGTTGCCGAAAACATAAGCGTTTGTCGGTCAGGCTGAAATCATAAACTCCAGAATATTTCAGAGGATAACAGTGATGATTAAAATGTCGATAGAGCCGAATTAATGCTTACTCTGATCTGTGACACAACTTTCCTAATTTGCGGTTCAAATCCCATATCTAACATTCGATCCGCTTCATCGAGTACCAGATAAGTACATCGTCGAAGGTCAGTTTTACCTACTTCCAAAAAATCCATTAAACGGCCTGGTGTCGCAATTATGATATCAACACCTAAAATAGTTTCATAATTTTCATTTTAATAATTTTAATTAGGAATAAGAGTAACTGTTGCAAAATCTTGCTAACAATATCAAGGAAATTTGACCTCTTTCAAGATCGCGAGCTTGTGCAGCTTTCGGAGCACCACCAAACAAACATGTTATAGAGAGGTCTGTTGCCTTGCAGTAATCTTTTGCTACCTCTTCAACTTGTTGTGCCAATTCTCTAGTTGGTAAAAGCACTAATACTGATGGACTTTTTTGATGGCCTCGCGGTGGTTGTCCCGCTGTGTGAACAATTGCCGGGAGAATGAACTAAAAAAATTCATTAGTTCGAAAATGAACAGATTTTAGCATACTTTTACACCAAAGTACCTACTTATACATAGATAAATAGAGTGATAAATAAACATAGTTACAAATAAAAAATCATTTTGTGAAATATTTCGAATTCACAGATTGAAAATAAAGAATTACCGCGAAAGTTTTCCCAGAACCAGTCTTTGCTATTGAAACCATATCTCTACCACTCAATGCAATTGGCCATGATATTGATTGGATAACTGTTGGTTTTTGGAAATTTGCAAAAAGCATATCTGTGAGAACTTGCGGAAAACCTGCTTCCTTAAAATCAAAAACTGGACGAGGAAGATCATTCCCTTCAACAGTAACTTGATTATCCGTAAACCACTTGTCTATCTCGACCTGAAAAAAATGCATTCCAAGTGAATATTTAGAAACGAAATTTCAAGTTTTCAAATTATACTTACAATTTATTACACCCATAATTTATTACGAGTTAGATCTCTGAAGAGACAATAAACAAATACTTTTATCTAGTTAAACACATCAACACCTATGGCAATTTACAAATTCCTCAACGATTTATTTCCTTAGAGAAATATAACCTGTTCCCTGCGCGTGACATTAGAATGTTCACGATAAAAGTTCTTTTCAAATGGTCGAAGATTTTCACGACTCCAATCGATTGGACGAAGACTGTTACCACCAGAAGCACCACGACTCCCTAAAATTCAATAGCCCAAGATTTCGTACAGCTAGGAATGCTACACAGTCTAGTCTGAGGGTTACAATCAACGAAAGCAGATGCAAATAAATAATTGAAAAAGGGAACTATATAAGAACTTTTTACCAAAATCATATTTTCTATCGCCGAAACCACCACCAAAACGGCTACCACCTGGTCCACCACCACGACCACTAAAGCTTCGTGGACAGCCGCGACCAATTGCTCCTCGGTTACCACTACTCCCACCACCTCGACTACCAAAGCTACGACTACCACCACCGCCACTGCAAATGACGTTAAATAGCTTTTTCTCAAATCGCATCTTCAAGACTGCAATATTAAATGTTGTAACATACAACACTTACAATTTATCACGTCCACTACCACGATTCATCACTCTGGAGCGACAGTAAAGCAG